>RXID01021554.1:154510-342555 GCA_005019695.1 Trichopus zeylanicus subsp. travancoricus
CTGCAAGTATATATTGCTCTACTTGATATTTCCATTGGATCCTTAATCCTTTTCTTCTTAGGCCTACCAGGTTGTCTCCTTGAACGTGGAGGAAGTACTTGCAGAGCATTTGGCACAGACACCCAAAGTTGCTTGCATTTAAAATTTAAAATTTAAAATTATAAATTTACTATTTTTACATTTAAAAATAGACCACCTTTAATATTTTTCTTTATAAATAAGACCAAATTTTATTTATTTTATAAGTAAATTTTACAAATAAATCATCGAACGTTTCAAAACATAAAATTTAAAATTACAAATTTCATATTGTACATTTACAAATAAATCTCTTGATTTTTTTAAAATAAATCAATATTTTAATCATTTTTAATACTAAATTTCACGGAAAATACGGTGAAAGTTTTAAAATTTAAAATTTCAAATTACAAGTTTACTATTTTTACATTTAAAAATAGACCACATTTAATATTTTTCTTTATAAATAAGTCCAAATTTTATTTATTTTATAAGTAAATTTTACAAATAATTCATCGAAAGGTTTCAAAACTTAAAATTTAAAATTACAACTTTCATGTTGTACATTTACAAATAGACCCATTTCAATATTTTTTTATAAGTAATTCTATATTTTTTTTCATATTTTAAGTAAAATTTTACAAAAAAGAGATTAATGATTTTTAAATTTATAAATACAAATTTAATATTTATATATTAAAAAAACCTTGAAATTTTTTTTTATAAAATAAATCTAAATTTTCTGAAATTTTAAAACTAATTTTTACAAATACACCCCTCGATGGACCATCGCCGGCCGGCGTCCTCGCTCGCGTGCCGGGGACGGAGGCCGAGGCCGGACGGCCCGCCGGCACGCGGGCCCGGACTGCGCCGGCCTCGGCCTCCGTCTCCGGCACGCGGGGGCGGAATGGCGTCGGCCTTGGCCGTCTGCGCCCGGGTGTCGGCGCGCCGGCGCCCCAGCCTCCGCCTCCGCTCTCGCCGCCGGCTCCCGCCCGAGTCTGCCTCCGCTCCCGCCCGCCCGGCCTCCGTCTCCGCTCCCGCCGCCGGCTCCCGCCCGCCTTCGCCTCCGCTCCAGCCCCCCGGCTCGCCTCCGCTCCGCCGCGGCTCCGCCCGCCTTCGCTGCTCCCCGCCCGGCCGGCCTCCGGCCTCCCCCGCTCCCGCCGCCGGCTCCCCGACGCCTTCGCCTCCGCTCCCCGGGCCCCGCCCCGGCCTGCCTCCGCTCCGCCTTCGGCTCCCGCCCGCTCGCCTCCGCTTACCGCACGCCCCGGCCTCCGCCTCCCGCTCCCGCGCGGCTCCCGCCCGCCTTCGCCTCCGCTCCCGCCCGCCCGGCCCCTCCGCTCCCGCCGGCCGGCTCCCGCCCGCCTTCCCTCCGCTCCCGCCTCCCGGCTCCGCCCCGCTCCCGCCGCCGGTCCCGCCCGCTTCGACCTCGCTCCCGCCGCCCGGCCTCCGCTCCGCTCCCGACGCCGGCTCTCCGCCCGCCTTCCTCCTCCTCCTCCCGCCCGCGGCGGGTGGGTTATTTGCAAAAATCTGAATTTCGGGGACTTTTCTGTAAATCAAAATAATTTCCGGGGGTTTATTTGCAAAAATCCTAATTTCGAGGTCGTTTCTGTAAATCAGAGTTATTTCGGTGTATTATTTATAAAAAATCGAATTTCGGAGTGTAAAATATAAAAAATAAGTTTTTAGGGGTGTATTTATAAAAATAACTGAGGGTAAAATCGAAATTATTTGAGAAAAATTTGATTAGATAACAATCCGGGGGTGTGGGTAAATATTTTCGAAAATAGGAACGCGGGTAATTCTAAAAATTACGAAGATTATATGTAATTAAAACTAATTATAGGAACTTATATGTAATTATCCCTTATATTTATGGGCATGAACTTTTGTAATTATTTATTCTGCATATTTCTTAAGTGTTTTGATGTTGCTGCCATTAGACCGTTTTTGTTTTTCGTAAAAAAAAAGCAAAGGATTATTCTCTCTAACTAATCGTAGCTAATAACATAAATTACAGCCAGTTTTGGAAAATACAGTAAAAAGTAGGGTTGTATTTGCTAAATTCCCAAAAGTTGATTGCCCCTTATTAGTATAGAAGGCCCTAAATTAAAGCATAAACTCCCGTCCGAGTCGGCATCGGACGCCAATAAAAGGAGACCGCGGCTCTCCTTCTTCCCAATCAAACCCTAATCCTAGAAATCACAGCGCCCCAAATCGAAGTCTCAGCTTGCGGAAATCCATGGCGGATCCGCGGATCTTCGGCGGCGACGACGCCGATCGCACCCAGGAGCCAGGTCAGCGGCTTTACAACCCCTACCGCGACCTCCAAATCCCGCCGTACCAAACCCTCTATAACCTGCCGACTTCGCCGGAGTTTCTCTTCCAGGAGGAGTCCGTCCACCAGCGCCGCTCCTGGGGTGAGAACCTCACCTACTACACCGGCATCGGCTACCTCTCCGGCTCCGTCGCCGGAGCTTCTCTCGGTCTTCGCGATGCTATTCTTGCTGCGGAGCCCGAGGATACCCTCAAGCTCCGGGTCAACCGCATCCTCAACTCGTCCGGTCAGGCCGGTCGCCGCATCGGCAACCGGCTCGGTGTGCTTGGACTTCTCTATGCCGGCATGGAGAGCGGGCTGGTTGCTGTTCGGGATACGGATGACTGGATGAACAGCGTTGCTGCCGGGCTCGGGACTGGTGCGCTGTTCAAGGCGGCGTCAGGGCCGAGGTCGGCGGCTGTGGCTGGAGCGATCGGCGGGCTCATGGTTGGCGTTGCAGTGGCTGGGAAGCAGGTCTTGAAGAGATACGTGCCGGTCTAGGTTTTGGTATTCATTCCAAATTGCCGCCTTTGCTCCTGTTGCTGTTTTTCTATGTTGATTGAGTAGCGATCTATATATCCGATTTTTTCAGTATCAGCATGAAACTGCCATGGCAATCATGGGTGTTTGAATAATAACTCTCCAAAGATTGCTAAAGAAACAGAAATTTTGACCCCAGTTATGCTGTTTTATGGGTGTGATGATCTCTGTATGACAATCATATTCATTACACCTATACTAGATATTAGAATTGTAAGAATCTATCTTAAGATTGTTTTGATGGATATTTGATTTTTCCCAGCGTTTTTTCCCGCTTAATGTTTGATCCTTTAATATATGGTGAATTGTATTCAGGGGTATGTTTTCAGGATGGTCAAGAACTACTAAGTAATGGAGGAATATGCTTATGTCTTTGATTTTCTTTCTAATTTTCCTAGTTTATTGTTGTTGTTGAGCCACTTAGATAAAAGCTTGGTATTCCATACTTTAATTTGCATTTCAACGAATTATTTTATAGCTTTTCATTCTTTTGTGTGAAATTATTTTTTCGCAAACACTTGAACTATGGTACCTTGGATAGTGGCATCCATATGGAAATTGATTTACAATTTAGGCATCTTAAAGCTTCCCAATCTTTGAAGAAATTTGGTGAGAATAGCTTTTTGTAATTTGAGAAGTGCTATCAGGTGGATATTCTATAGGATTTCATTATAGAACAAGATTTTCTGTAGGAAACTGTTATGCACCCGGCAAAGCAAATCAGTCATAAGAATCCCTCCTTTGCTGAATACTTGGTGTGTTTCGTCTTGTAGTTCTGTCAAAAAAAATCAGATACATTGAACAAAAATATAATTATGCCATTGGAGTCATGGGAGCGAGGGTTTCCATTTTTGTTAGGATAAAACTTTTACTGATGTATGCTACGCTTCAAATCTTGGTTGTAGTCTATATGTAGAGTGCCTCCTATGTTCTACTATGTGTGATTATTTGTAACAGTTGCATAAGTAGTTTTTAACTCTTAATGGTTAACTTTTTCTCTTGGTCTATTAAGTATTAACTGCTAACTCTGGTATGTAAGTTCTGTAATTTTTTCTAGAGTTCCTGATGGGTGCATTTTTGTTTTCGCAAATATGCAGCAAGATTTTAGGCTAGGAAGCTGCGACTCTTTATCTGGGATTCACCTCTTGGGATCAAGATAATATGGTTTGGTGGAAAGGTGGGGTTGATTGCACTATATTGTTGGTCGATTTTGGGTGCAATGTTCTTTAGTCATAGTTTTAGGTGGCTCTGAGATATATTAGATGGATGTAATAGGTCAAATGACTAGATCTGCAATGCTAGGTCCTGGGCACTCATTTTTGCAATTACCAATGAATTTAACTCAGAAGGTGTAGTTGTCTCCTTTTGATTTGTATGTGGGGTGTATGAATAAAGAGAGATGCAATAGATAGTTACAATTAGTCTATGGTCCTTATTTCGCTACCCAGATCCAAATTTTAATGTATCAAGTGCCAAAAAGCTTCCAAAAGCTTCAGCTGGTAATTAGGATCAAATTCATCCATTTTGATTAGGTTTGTTTCTAATTTGGCAGTAAGGGTTAAGTGCTTATAAGATTTTGAATGCTTATTATGATGATTACTCCTTTTTTTTTTTTGTCTATTTACTTTGTGAATGCTTCTTACATTGGATTTTTTTTGTGGAAAACTTATTTTCCTCTTTTAAGATTCGATTTTATGTATTGAGTCTCTTGGCCATGCAAAAATGAGATAATATTCCCAAAGTTACGAGAAGAGCGAGTTTCCTGCTAGTTTTCCATAACTATGCTTCCTTCCTTCCATGGAAGTTTCTCCTTTCCAATACTTTCTCGCCTGCAAACTTGGCTAAAGAAACTTAGCACATAGATTCATTTCATTGCACTTTTATTTTGCGTGTGTTAATACGAGTCCTAGGCTAGCTTTGGTTGCTGTACAGTAGGTTTGGATATGAGCAGTGCACCAGAGGTTCTGCGAGTGTATGAATTAAAGGTTTTTCATTTTGATCGCCGGTAAATTTTCATGTCATAATGTGTTTGTGGATTATATGTCAAGCTGCATGTGGGTCGGAGAGAAATAAGGGCCTCTCTCCTATAGGAAAATAATTAAAGGGAAAATTATCAATGACCCTCGAAAATTTACTAGACAGTATTTCCAACTTTTGAAGTTAGCAATAATTCTTTTCTATATAAACAGATAATTAATAATAGAAGTAATTATAAGATAAATTATATTTAAAAAAGATAATATGAATAAAATTGTAATAATATATACAAATATTGTTCATTGTGAATAAAAAAACTCTTAAATATGATTAGTTAGCTTTATTCATATATAGACATATATTTTGTGGAGAAATTAAAGGGGCTAGTTTATTGTTAACTTTTAAAATTAGAAGAGATTATTGATAAACTTGATATTTTTAAAGGGGTTTTTATTTTTAAATTTAAAATTGTTTAGTAAACAATTATTTATTTATTGTAAGTTTACTAGAAATTATTTATTTTATCATTTTTAGTAAAATTTTTTTTTATACTAATTTAATTAATAAAAAAACGTCGTAATATTTATAAAAATAATATATTTTTTAATTCAATTTTATTAATTAAAATTAATATTTTAAAATTTAAATTATTTTATTTAATTTTGATTCCAAAAATTATTAAATTAATATAAAAAATAATTTATTTTATTATAATTTTTTAAAAATCGATTGTTCAATATCATAAAATTAAAAATTAAAAATTAAATTTTATCAAATCAGTTGTTGATAATTATAAATTAATTATTTAAAATAAAAAAATAAGATAATTTAATGTTTATATAATTTATTAGTAAAATTAAATTTAAATAATATTTTAAATATTTTAATTAAAATTTTTTTATAAGTTTATATTATAAGTCGAATAATTTTTTTATTAATAATAATAAAATAGATAATTTTTTATATAAATAGTTATTTATTAAAAACTCAAAAATTAAAAGAGAATGAGAAAAGAGTCGCAAGACATGGTATGCTAGCTGTTATTTTTTATAATATGAATAATTACCTATAACCCCTTGTAATTAGTCTTAATTATTTATAATCCGCCGTAATTTCCAGAATTATTCACACCCCTCTTTTCTCAAAATATTTACCTACACCCCCTTGATTGTTATTTAATCAAATTTTTCCCAAAAAATTTTGATTTTACCCTCAATTATTTTATAATTAAATCTTTAAAAACTTATTTTTTATTATTTAACACTCCGAAATTCGGTTTTTTGTAAATAACACTCCGAAATTATTCCGATTTATAGAAAAGTCTCCGAAATTCGAGATTTTTGCAAATACCACCACCGAAATTATTTTGATTTACAGAAAAGTCCCCGAAATTATTGCGACGGCGGTGAGGGTGGCGGGAGCGAAGGCCGAGGCCGACGCGCCGGCACGCAGGCGCGGACGGCCTAGGCCTTGGCGGTCCGCACCTGCGTGCCAAGGCTGGGGCCGAGGCCGTCTGCGCCCGCTGCCGATGCGCCGGCGGGCCGGCCTCAGCCTCGTGCTCGGCACGCAGGTGCGAACTGCCTTGGCCTTGGCTGTCCGCGCTCGTGTGCCGACGCACCGGCCTCAGCCTCCATCCCTGGCACGCTGGGGAGGATGGCCTCGGCCTTGGCCATTCGGGCACGCATGCCAACGCGCCAATCTTGGCCTCGGGCCATCCGCGCCCGCGTGCCTGCGCC
The DNA here is from genome assembly GCA_005019695.1 of Trichopus zeylanicus subsp. travancoricus. Lineage (NCBI taxonomy): Eukaryota > Viridiplantae > Streptophyta > Magnoliopsida > Dioscoreales > Dioscoreaceae > Trichopus > Trichopus zeylanicus. The sequence goes on from RXID01021554.1 coordinate 161,096, forward strand.
GATGTCGACCTTCGTCCTGCCTGCTGAGGCCGTCCATGCCGACACGCCGGCAAGCCGGCCTCCGATGTCGCCGCCCGCGCGCCACCACCCTCGTCGCCGTTACAATAATTTCGGGGATTTTTCTATAAATTGAAATAATTTCAGGATGGAATTTGTAAAAATCCGAATTTCGGAAACTTTTCTGTAAATCGAAATAATTTCGGGGTGTTGTTATTTACAAAAAATCGAATTTCGGGGTGTTAAATAATAAAAAATAAGTTTTTATGTGTTTAGTTATAAAATAATCGAGGGTAAAATCGAAATTTTTTGAAAAAAATTTGATTAAATAACTATCTATAGATAAATATTTTGAGAAAAGAGAAGCGTGGATAATTTCGTAAATTATGGGAGATTATAAGTAATTAACGCTAATCACACAGATAATTATCCTTTTATATTATTCGTATTTTATTTAAAAAAAAAGTCACCTCAAGGGGGCCAAATCATCATGGCTTTTCCGGTTTCTTGTTGGAACAACTAACGCATTTATGGTCCGGCCTGAACCGATCCAGTTGCCCACTTACACGATATCATTTTTCTAAAACATTTTGCCAACATTTTAATGGGAAGTCAGGAACATATGCTTCATTTATGTGATTATGTCGATCGGCTCAGTGGGGTAAATACGTAGTGAAGAGGACGGAACGAAATCGCCCTCCATATCTGCATGATGAGCCCCATGCCTCGGACACGCGGGGACAGGACCGAGCACCACGTGGGAGAGACACAACATTATTAACACATGGGCCCACGTATCCCAGCTGTTGCAGTACGTTCAGTGCAAAGCCCTCAGTACTCAGTCGGTGGCTTCTGTCGCTCATCACGAGGTAGATCCAACGGCTTCAAACTCAGGCAATGCCATTTTTTAGTGGTCGGATTGATCTTCGTGATCGTACCAATTAAATTGGAATTCCGTTGGACCAAGCTTCGGATCCGGAATGTTGTGCCGAGTAATAAATGGATTGTGAAGCTTAATGATGCATCCACGGAACCCTTGATAATCAGTAAAAATTACTAAAAGATTTTTAAAAATTCACGGACAGTTTTTCATATTTTAAAAATTAGAAATTAATCTTCGAAAATTTTAAAATTTAAAATATTTTCATCATATGTAAATGAAGTAAAATATTTATAAATAAAATTACATTTTTATTTCAAAAAATTGCACTTTCAAATACTGATTTTGCTTTGCCGTCGCTCCCTGGCTATTGGCGTCTCTTCAAATGCGTGACTGAAGCGAACACGAAACGCTACGAAAATTGGATTTTTTTTATATTTTTTTTCCATTTAGTTTTTGGCTCCATTTGGACTCGAAATCAAAACTATGGACAAAAAGCCATGTTTTTGGGTGTAATTTTGATTTTGGCGCTTTAAATACATGTATTTGGTGTATAGGTGGGTTATGGAGATCAGGTACAACCCTAAGTAGTGGGGACCACACAGAAATAATTGGGTCCCTATCGCTGTGGCCCGTAGAAGGTAAGAAAGCCAATATGTATTTGACAGAAAAACAGACTGAACGAAAACAAGCACAGGACGAGGCTTGCTTGCTCTTAAAAAACGGGCTGCTTTCCAAAAGCACAAATTCATCACTCAAATCCACCTAATCCTGCGCTGTTTGTCCCTCGTTTATACGCTAGCCAATCCCTTCTTGACCTTCTGGTCTGCTTGCGATCAAGAAAGGAAGAGGAAGATGATGGACTATTACGGCGAGGGAGAGGTGGAGAAGGGGCAGGAAGGGCAGGTGGTGGAGATAGACTACGTGTTCAAGGTGGTGGTCATCGGCGACTCGGCCGTGGGGAAGACGCAGCTGCTTGGGCGCTTCACCCGCGACGAGTTCACTCTCGACTCCAAGTCTACTATTGGGGTCGAGTTCCAGACACGGACTCTCACCTTCAACAGGAAGACCATCAAGGCCCAGATTTGGGACACCGCCGGCCAAGAAAGGTAATCTCTTGCGATCATTCCTTTTTGTTCTCAAGATTTTCTCTGACTTCCTGAGGGAAGTTCAAATTATCAAAAACAAAGAGGCAACGCTATCAACGAGTTTTCTTTCGGGAATGTTTGGACTGAGAAAATATAGGTTGATTGAGACTTCTTATTATGGATAGCTTTTGTGGATTGGACGAATATACTCAAACAGTCTTCTTTCTAATTTGTTGTTCTTGCTTTTTTGAGGAATTGAGGTTTATCCATGCTGCGCATCTGTTCTTCCACCAGGTCTTATGATTCTCATTTGCTTTTCTCTTCCTTTCCTCTTTCTGGTAAAAGCCGACAACAAAGATTACATGTACAGCTCAATCGCATGCTTCACGAGCTCAACAGTCACCTCAAGAAAGTATTGATGAGCATCCAATGCTGTCGATGCTCTCGAGTCTCAACTAGATGAGATCTTACTGCTCTGATTCTTACTATGCAGGTACAGAGCAGTCACAAGCGCATACTACCGCGGAGCACTGGGAGCAATGCTGGTCTACGACATTACCAACAGGCAAACCTTCGACCACGTCGCCCGGTGGGTCGAGGAGCTCCGGGCCCACGCCGACAACTCCATCGTCGTCATGCTCATCGGAAACAAAGCCGACCTGTCCGACAAGCGGGCCGTCTCCACCGAAGACGCCGTTGAGTTCGCTGAGGAGCAGGGCCTCTTCTTCTCGGAGGCGTCCGCGCTGAGCGGCGAGAACGTGGAGAAGGCGTTCCTTAGGCTGCTGGAGGAGATCTACGCCGTGGTGTCCCGTAAGGCGCTGGAGTGCGAGGAGGCGAGGAGGAAGGGGGAGAGCGATATATTGACGTTGAAGGGGAACAGGGTGGCGGTGCTGCCGGAGTTGTCCGGCATGGAGACGAGCGCCATGAAGAGACAGGTCTCCTGCGCTTGTTTGTAATGGATTTGGAGATTGCGCGGTGATTGTTTTGATTGTGAACACATGGCTGAAGCTTTTGCAGAGGAAAGGAATGGTTGGATGTCTTTGTTTGTTTGTCTGTATGTTTTCGCCTTTTAATTCTTGGTATTTCCCTTTGTCACATGATATAACTATATGAATTATAAAAAGGTATTTCATTAATTTTAAACTTGTTTTTATTCAACAGTAAGAAATTGTCGTCCTCGTTTGATCATCTAATTAATGGGATTTTTTCCGTATGGCCATTCTATGTCCAGCAATTAGCAAACGTGACAATGCCAAAGTTCTACCAGTTCTTTATCGTGACCACCTTAATATGCAATATACTTGTGAAAAAAAAAAAAGGGATAATTATCGGTGACCCCTCGTAATTTAGGGTAATTACCGCTAACCCCCGTAATTTCCGTAATTACCCCCATCCTTCAAATTCGCCCGTATTTAATCAAAATTTAATCAAAATTTTACCTACAACCCAACCCCTGATTGTTATTTAATCAAAATTTTACCCAAAAATTTCGATTTTATCCCGTTATTTTTACACATACACCCCTAAAAACTTATTTTTTTATATTTAATCCCGGATTTCGGATTTTTCAAATAACACCCCGAAAGAACTTCGATTTACAAAAAAGTCCTCGAAATTCGAATTTTTTGCAAATAAACCCCCGAAATTATTCCGATTTACAGAAAAGTCCCAAAATTCGGATTTTTGCAAATAACACCCCGTCGCGCGGGCGGGAGCGGAGGAGGAGGCCGGCCGGCCGGCGGCAGGCGGCGGGGGCGGAGCCGGAGGCCGGGCGGGCGGGAGCGGAGGCGGAGGCCGGGGCGCAGGCGCGCCGAAACGCGGGCGCGAACGGCCACGGCCGAGGCCGTTCCGCCACCGCGTGCCGGGGACGGAGGCCGAGGCCGGCGCGCCCGCACGCGGAGGCCGAGGCCGAGGCCGTTCCGCCCCCGCGTGCTGGGGACGGAGGCCGAGGCCGGCGCGCCTGCACGCGGGGGCGGAACGGTCTCGGCCTTGGCCGTCCGCGCCCGCGTGCCGGCGCGCCGACCTCGGCCTCCGTCCCAGGCACGCGGAGGCCGAACGGCCTCGGCGTCCGCCTCCGCTCCCGCTGCCGGCACGCCGGCGCCCCGGCCTCCGCCTCCTTCTCCGGCGCGCGGGGGCGGGATTTTTGCAAATAATACCCCGAAATATTCAAATTTACAGAAAAGTCCCCGAAATTTTGATTTTTGCAAATAACACCCTGAAGTTAAATTTGTAATTTATAAATATTAAATTTATAATTATAAATATAAAAAACACTAATGTCTTTTTTGTAAAATTTTATTTAAAATATGATTAAAAATATAGACTTATTTATAAAAAAAAATATTCAAGGGGTCTATTTGTAAATGTACAATATGAAATTTATAATTTTAAATTTTAATCTTTGAAACCTTCGATGACTTATTTGTAAAATTTATTGATAAAATAAATAAAATTTGGACATATTTATAGAAAAAAATATTAAAGGTGGTCTATTTTTAAATGTAAAAAATATTAAAAATTAATTTTAAAATAATTTTACAATTATTTAAAAAAAAAATCTGTGGGTCTATTTTGTAATTTATAAATATTAAATTTGTAATTATAAATATAAAAAACACTAATGTCTTTTTTGTAAAATTTTATTTAAAATATGATTAAAAATATAGACTTATTTATAAAAAAAATATTGAATGGGTCTATTTGTAAATGTATAATATGAAACTTGTAATTTTAAATTTTAATCTTTAAAACCTTCGATGACTTATTTGTAAAATTTATTGATAAAATAAATAAAATTTGGACATATTTATAGAGAAAAATATTAAATGTGGTCTATTTTTAAATGAAAAAATATTAAAAATTAATTTTAAAATTACAAGTTTCATATTGTACATTTACAAATAGACCCCTTCAATATTTTTTTTATAAATAAGTCTATATTTTTAATCATATTTTAAATAAATTTTACAAAAAAGACATTAGTGTTTTTTATATTTATAATTACAAATTTAATATTTATAAATTACAAATTTAACTTCGGGGTGTTATTTGCAAAAATTAAAATTTTGGGGACTCTTCTGTAAATTTAAATATTTCGGGGTGTTATTTGCAAAAATCCGCCCCCGCGTGCCGGAGAAGGAGGCGGAGGCCGGGGCGCCGGCGAGCCGGCGGCGGGAGCGGAGGCGGACGCCGAGGCCGTCCGCCCCCGCGTGCCGGGGACGGAGGCCTAGGCCGGCGCGCCGGCACGCGGGCGCGGAAGGCCAAGGCCGAGAGCGTTCCGCCCCCGCGTGCGGGCGCGCCGGCCTCGGCCTCCGTCCCCGGCACGCGGGGGCGGAACGGCCTCGGCCTCGGCCTCCGCGTGCGGGCGCGCCGGTCTCGGCCTCCGTCCCCGGCACGCGGGGGCGGAACGGCCTCGGCCGGCCTCCGGCTCCGCTCCCGCCGCCTGCCGCCGCCTCTGCTCCGCTTCCGGCCGGCCGGCCTCCTCATCCGCTCCCGCCCGCGCGACGGGGTGTTATTTGCAAAAATCCGAATTTTGGGGACTTTTCTGTAAATCAGAATAATTTCGGGGGTTTATTTGCAAAAATTCGAATTTCGAGGACTTTTTTGTAAATCGGAGTTCTTTCGGGGTGTTATTTAAAAATCCGAAATCCGGGGGGTTAAATATAAAAAAATAAGTTTTTAGGGGTGTATGTGTAAAAATAATGGGGGTAAAATCGGAATTTTTGGGTAAAATTTTGATTAAATAACAATCAGGGGGCTGTGGGTAAATATGGGCGAATTCGAGGGGGTGGGGGTAATTACGGAAATTACGGGGGTTAGCGGTAATTACCCCAAATTACAGGGGGTCACCGGTAATTACCCCTAAAATTTATATATTTTGGTTGTTCTATCGTTTCAATCAAAACCAATTCGTTTCGATCTTATAACTAATATGCTTGAAATTACCTAAGCAAAAAATCACTCATCTTATACTATAAATTTGTAAAAAAAAAAATACATTGATTAACATGTTTTAAATTATTTTTCTTTTTATTTAATTTTATCAATTAAATGAATAAAAAAATAAATTACTTTTATTTAATTTTCTAAATAAATATTTAATTAATGTATAAAATTACTCATTTTATCTCAATTCCTATGAAGAATTGGTTGTTTGATATTATAAAACTAGAAATTTAGAATTAAGATATTTTATCAAATCGACTATTCGATAATGGTAAACGATTGTTAAAAGCAAAATCAAATCAGAATAATTGAAATTTTATATTAATTTAATCAGTAAAATTGAAATAACTTAAAAATTAGTTTAAATATTTTAATAATTTTTTTTCTTCATAAATATACAATATAAAACGAGTGATTTTTTATTAATAGTAAAAAGGTAAGTAACTTTTTCACAGATTAAATGAAAGTTAAAATCATGTATTTTTTAGTGCCACAAATGACTTCGCATTTTCTTTTTCTTGTTATTTAGGTTATTAGGCTATTGGTGGTTGTACTTATTAGGGCTGATAATGGACCCAACTTATACGAACTTGGGCGGATCCAAAGTCAGCTTAAATGAGCTTAAGGCATACTAAGATTTGTTAAGATTTACTAACTTTTATATTAAATTTGTTTAGGTTTTAATCCGTTAAAATTATACAATCCCCGTTAAGCATTCAATATTTACATTTGTTGTTTCTAATGATATGTTAAAATGAGATTTAAAAATAAATTAACATATCCTATTAATAAAGTGAAGCTTAAACAGATTTCCAATGGGTTCTAACTAGGTCTCCAATAATTTTTTTAAAAAAATTTAAAATTCAATGAGCAGTTCATTAAAATTTGTTGGATATTTTTTTAACGAGCTCAATATGTGAGTCCAACAAATCTTTGGGTCCGTTGACACTCTTAGAAAAAAACACTCACTTTATATTATAAATTTACAAAAAATTATATCAATTAAAATATCTAAAAATTATTTGTTTTTAATTCAATGCTATCAATTAAATTAAGATAAAAAAATGTCAAAATTTTCTCATTTATTTTTATTTTAAATAATAATATATAATTATCGGGCAATCGATTTGACAAAATTAAATTCTAAATTTTTGCTTTTATAATATCGGACAACCAATTTTTTATAAAAATTGCGATAAAACTAATAATTTTTAATATTAATTTAATAATTATTGATAACAAAATTAAGTGAGGATAATTTATTTTTTATATTAATGTAATCGATCAAATTAAAATTAAATTAAATTGAAAATATTTTTAAAATTTTAATTATTGTTAATTTTTTTATAAATTGATGATATAAAATAAGTATTTTTTACTAATAATAAAAATTGTGATTTTTTTTTTCATAAATTGACCATAATTAAGATAGTTTTTAGTAAAAACTATGTAAAAAATATTTATACCAGTTTAAACTTTAAATCAGTGGTTGAAATGACCTTAATGCATTTATTTATTTTGTTGGAGGCAATGTTGGGATCTGCGAGGATCACAAAAAAAAAGTTGAAGTGATGGTTGTTTGTCTGTAGCGGCGGTACGAGTTGAGGAGAACATCAACCTAATCACTTAATTATCGTGCTTAAGAGCTGGTGCACCACGACATATTTGTACGGATAGCAAGCTTTTTGCTAGATATTTTGTTTCGTTTATATTTACTCTCTTTCTTGGTTTTTTAGCTTCTTAAAAAATTGTTCTAATTTCTTACTTAAAATAAGAAAAATATGGGAATCAGAATCTTTGAATCCAGCACCAAAATGCCATCGTGGTATCCATGAAGTGGACAGTTATTGGATCAATACAAGCATTGCTGCTTTATTAAGTTTGTCAATACAATTGGATTTGTGTTTGCTTGTTAAATTACCGATAACACAGTAATAGAGACATTAGTTCTTAAATTAAAAATTTAAATCCTGATTAAGTCCATTGTTAACTCCGAAATAGTTCAAATGGAATCGCAAGAATTTCCAAGGATGGATACTTGTGGTGGAGAAAGCAGGTGAGCAGGTAAGTGGTTCAATCAGCCATGAAATAGACGCACACTTGACTGCTAATTGCAATTTTCTTACATTGAAAACCATGTGGCTTTGACTCTGAGTAGAAAATAAAAAAAATGAAAAAAAAGTTTTTTTTCAAAAAAGCTGCCGCCTGTTGAGCTTGGATGCGTCACAATTAATATATTTTTACATTCAATCGCAATAGTTAAGATTAAAATTAAAATTAATAAACCCTTTTATAAATTAATATACTTTGATCAAAATTTACCTATAATAATTTGAGATTTGAAAAACTAATTCCTTTTTATAATAATTTAATTTAATAGTAATATAAAATAATTAATATTAATTTTTTCGTAAAAAATAGCTAATCGGGTTAACTTTTTGTTAATCCGTTATTAAATAATAGCAAATGGACTTAAAAACGAAAATATTTTCTTCTGACAAACTTTTTTTTATATGATATTATATTTTATTAGATTTCTTCGCTGAGGAATAATTTTGAGGACAACGGGACATGGCCGGCACATTCCTCGTTGAGGAATTAGAGCGCGAGGGCCCACCGCAAATTTCCTTTCAATACCCGGGATATTTATGTAAATAGGTTGAAAGTAGGAGGTTATTTGTAAAAAAATATAAAATTCTAGTTTGAAATAAGGTTTATTTCTTAATTTCATCCGCCGTGTAAAAATGTTTTTGTTGCATTATGTCATCCGCGGTAACGTTGTAAAAACTAATGCTGGCAAAAAAAATTTTACGAACAACCCTGCTTTGAGAAAATAATCTTAAATTTTTTTCGCAATATGTTTAAAACTAATGAAAAAACCAATTAATGAATTCATAACCAACACTTCAAAAAGTTCAAATGAAAAGTATCCATGTCACGTGCAGGGCCTGCAGGCTGGCTCCAGCCCCAGGCCGCTCCTTCTAATCCCACCAACCGCTAAAATCCGACGGCATCCGAGCCCTCTCAATCCCCACCGTCCATTCCTCCATTTATACACTTCCTTCCCCCTCATTTTTCTTCGCTCTCTTCTTCTTCGTCCTCCCTCAGATCCGATCTTAGTCTCGATGGCGCTCCTCGTAGAGAAGACGTCCTCCGGCCGGGAGTACAAGGTCAAGGACATGTCTCAGGCTGACTTTGGCCGCCTCGAGATCGAGCTCGCCGAGGTGGAGATGCCCGGCCTCATGTCCTGCCGCTCAGAGTTCGGGCCCGCCAAACCCTTCGCCGGCGCTCGCATATCCGGCTCCCTCCACATGACCATCCAGACCGCCGTCCTTATCGAGACCCTCGCCGCCCTCGGCGCCGAGGTCCGCTGGTGCTCCTGCAATATATTCTCCACCCAGGACCACGCCGCTGCGGCCATCGCCCGTGACTCCGCCGCTGTCTTCGCCTGGAAGGGCGAGACCCTCCAGGAGTACTGGTGGTGCACAGAGCGCTGCCTCGACTGGGGCCCCGACGGCGGCCCGGATCTCATTGTCGACGACGGTGGCGACGCTACTCTGCTCATCCATGAGGGCGTCAAGGCCGAAGAGGAGTACGAGAAGACCGGGAAGATGCCGGATCCGAACTCCACCGACAACGCCGAGTTCCAGATCGTGCTTACCCTGATCCGCGATGGCTTGAAGGTGGATCCTAAGAAGTACCGGAGGATGCGTGATCGGCTCGTTGGAGTCTCGGAAGAAACTACGACGGGTGTCAAGAGGCTATACCAGATGCAGGCCAGTGGAACTCTGCTATTTCCGGCCATCAATGTCAATGACTCCGTCACCAAGAGCAAGGTGAGATCTCTGGTGCTTTCTGCTCAGATCTGGATTTCTGAGTTCAGATCTGGGGTTTGTGTTCGCTACCTCTGTTTTTTTTTTTTTCAGATCTTGGTAAATTGGTATAAGTTCTGGATCTTGGGTTGTTTTGATTTGTGAATCTTTTTGTTTTTAATTTGTTTGTGATGATTGCTGATATTATTAGCGTAGAGAGTAACGATTCGATTACTAAAATGAGTCGAACGGTTTCTCATTTGTGGTGTGTTTCTTCATTTATAGGCTTTTGGTCTCTGTTTAGATTCTTTCAAATCTAGCTTCAGATCCTGCACTTGGATCATTCTGATCCAACAAATGCCCGAGCTTCTGTATTCTTTTTTCTAAATTCAAATATTTGTGACCCAAAGATTTGGTTTGTATTCTATTCAATACCTTGATGGAGTCTTCTTTTCTTCACCTGCTTGAATTTTATCTGCTGATGGTACTGATCTTTTTTCTGGTCATCTTTTGTTGTTCTTGGTCGTGAAAACAGTTTGACAACCTGTATGGATGCCGCCATTCTCTTCCCGATGGTCTGATGAGGGCCACCGATGTGATGATTGCTGGCAAGGTTGCCGTTGTCTGTGGGTATGGAGACGTGGGCAAGGGCTGTGCTGCTGCCCTTAAGCAGGCTGGTGCCCGTGTGATCATCACAGAGATTGATCCTATCTGTGCCCTCCAGGCCTTGATGGAGGGCATCCCTGTCCTCACCTTGGAGGATGTTGTCTCCGAAGCTGATATCTTTGTGACCACCACTGGCAACAAGGACATCATTATGGTGGACCATATGAGGAAGATGAAGAACAATGCCATTGTCTGCAACATTGGCCACTTTGACAATGAGATTGACATGCATGGCCTGGAGACCTTCCCAGGCGTCAAGAGGATCACCATTAAGCCCCAGACTGATCGCTGGGTCTTCCCTGACACCAACTCCGGGATCATCATCCTTGCTGAGGGTCGCCTGATGAACCTTGGGTGTGCTACTGGTCATCCAAGCTTCGTCATGTCCTGCTCCTTCACCAATCAGGTACCATACCATCATTGGCTTCACATCTGAGAACACTGATATTCTTCAGAATTATTTTAAACAATAGCGAGTGTGCAGGTAATTGCGCAGCTGGAGCTGTGGAAGGAGAGGTCAAGTGGCAAGTACGAGAAGAAGGTGTACGTTCTGCCGAAGCATCTCGATGAGAAAGTGGCCGCCCTTCACCTTGGGAAGCTCGGGGCCAAGCTGACCAAGCTAACTCCTGCCCAGGCGGACTACATCAGTGTACCGGTGGAGGGGCCCTACAAGCCCCCTCACTACAGGTACTAGGTTTCCAGTCAAGAAGAGGAGAAGCTATTAGTTGAGTCAAAAGTTATTTTTCTGTCCACCTATCCCGAGTTACCGTTGTCCTGTTTTCTGCCTCTTTTCTTGTTGCTTCTGTGAGGAAATTTGTTTGGTGATTTTCAATCATTTGAATGGAAGAGTAAAAGAAAGGCTTGTTTTGCGGGCAATAATGGCTGCTTCTTGATAAAGTTGCCGTGACATCTAGTTGATTCAGAGTGATTTTAGAGTCTTAAATTTCTGTTGCCCTGCAAGTTGGCAAACACAATAGGAATCACCTTAACAAACTGTTCACCTAGCTTAACCTCCATTAACGGCAATATCAATAGGCAGGAAATGTGTTCCCGCATTTTCCGCACGGGACCTAGTTCTTGGCTTTTGAATCCGTCTAGTGTATACAGCATATTCCTCTCTATATTCGTCTCGGTTTAAAGAGCAGCCTGGCGGGCTGCGTCTTGCAATCATTCCAATCCATATGATTCCCTGGGAAACAATCGGTGTTACATTGAAAGCCCCTCTGCTGACTCCCTGATCAAACCTTGTATGATACGATGGCTGGCGCCTCCAGTCATGCTGTACTCCGGGAAGTTCGTAATGTTGCATCGCAGATCCACGTCGTCCGTGATTTTGGACCTCCGCGCTGGGAGCAGTGAGGTTCTCGATGGGTACTCCGGTCTCAACCGTTACACGGAGGGAGCCGGAGATGGAGCGCCAACGACGGGCTTCGAGGGGCCGAGCGCGTCACGGGGGGCCATCAGGCCTGACTTCTCCTCCTCTGCTATCTTGATCTCTTGCCTTGCGGGAGGGAGATGTCCCTGACCTTGCACTAGCAGCCGGAGGAGGTCTTATACGGCACGAGATCCATCGGAGCTGGTGCTGTAGCTGCTGGAAGAGATGTAGAGAGAGAGCTGATGAACTGAGTGATGCAAAACGGGCGGGAGAAGATGCATCGTATGGGGAAGGAAACGAGAAATTTTTGCAACTATGTTCTTAAAATGCTCGGAAATTATTTATCATCTTTTATTTTTTTTTTATTTACATGAAATAGTGAAATGTATGAAAAGTTTTTGAAAAAAACACCAGTGCTTTCTTTAGGGCACGAATACAAAATTACAAATAAAAGTATAAAATAGATTTTCGTCACGGAGGCTTAGAGATTTTTTTTTCTAATACTACAAAGACATGGGGAATTTCGCAAATATAAAAAGAGTAGGAGTTTTTCCAACATCACGAGTACGAATGGTGATGCAGCAGGTGCTTCCGCTGCTGGATTTGTGGAAGGAAAAAGGTTGGGAGATGTTGGAGAAGTAGTATTCCGCGCCGATGGATCTTGATGAGGAAGTTGTAACAGTCCACGTTGCAAACTCGGGGCCGAGTTGACCAAGCTCACTCCTGCTCAAGCCGAGTAAATTGGAGTGCTGAAATATGGACCTTGTGCCCATTCTCGCTGTTCGTATCAATAAGAAGATCGCCCAGATTTCTGAAAGAATAAAGGCGTCTTCTTCATTAGTAACGAGTCCCCGAGTCATTGTATCTGAATTTCCTCTTTTACCCGAGTCATCTTCTTCATGCGAGAATACCAATAATAACAGGCCAAATTCGAGCTGAAATCGGCTCGCTTTGTTCTAACTCCTCACCTTAATTTTTAAGATATATATATAATATAGATATATATAAATATTTATATAATTGTCTTTTTTTTTTTTTTTTTTTTTTTTTAAATTCAAAGTTGAAATCCTAATCTCTGCGTCCGCACTCCATCCTCGTTCCCTGACCCTGCGCATCCCTCACCCGGGCGTGTCCCCTTCTCGAGATCTGATTAGAAACAGATACCAACCCTAGTGTCGCGCTCCCGCCCTGTCGACTACTACATTACTTGGGATGACTCTCTTTCTATGCTGGGGATTTTTTTTCTCATGGTTCTCAGTTTTAATTTAACTTAAATTTCAGTTTCGAATTTAAAAAATATATTATTTATATTTATAAATTATTATTATTTTAGTCATTAAGTTTTTAATTCGAGTATTAATTGACCCATATTTGAATCCAAAGAACACTATTTTTTTATTTTCTTACATATTTTATATTTTTTTATCAAAAAAAAATTATTTAATATTTTTAATATATATCTTATTTTTAAATTTTTTTAATAATTTTAAATTGAAATTCAAATTTTAATTAAATAATATAAAAAATAATTTGATCAAAATTAAAATAATACCGAAACAATTGAAATAGAATTGAAGCGACCAAAATAAAACAATTGGTCCATCACTGGTAATGGCTGTCGCAATTGGAGAAGTCAATGAGTCAAATTTGAGTGAACTGACCTTAGCTTGAGCTTAGATTGTGACCTAGAATATTGGCCGGAAAGGCTTGAACTCGGCTCAATTTGACTTGTGAGGTTAAACGAGTTGAGTTAAATAGAGTTTAAATTTAATTTTTATAATTTTAAAATTAAATAATTGTTTTTAGTTAACTAATATCAAAATAAATTTTAAAAATTTAACATTAAAATAATAAATTAATATTCAAATATAATGATATTTATGATCATTTAATAATTAATATTTAGATAATGAAATAATGAAATATAAAATTTTAAAAAAATAATATGAATAATCCTAAACAATAACATAAATAAATATATCATTTAAATCATATATATAATATAGATAATAATAATAATTTTAAAATAAAATTGAGAAAGAAACTTAACAATATAAATTATATAAATTATATAATTATACTATATAAAAATAATAAAAATTTTAATCGAGCTCTTGAGCTGAGTGATCCGAAATAAAAATAAAAAAAAAAAAAAAAAAAAAAGTCGTGTTCGAGCACATTTTTTTAACAAGTCAAATTGGACTCAAGCAACTGGAGTTTCGAATTAAATTGAGACTACTAATTACAACTATTATTCTGTGGTCGCTGAACCTGTCCATCACATTTGTATAAGGTTGATGGTTAGGGCACCCCGTACTTCTCCTCCAACACTGTTAACAACATCTTTGTCTGTTCCTACAGTGTGCCGCCACGCTTGCCCATCTAAGTTGAATCTGAGTTGAGATCGAGCTACTCCAGCAGCTCGTATCGAGTTGGGGCTTGAGCTCAATTGGTCAAATTTGACTCAAGCCGAGCTCGAATCGGAATTAACTTATTCAGACTCGACCTGTTGATACCTCTAATAATGATCATTACTTATGTCTGATATTTCAAAATTTTATTAAAAAAATGAATAAAACAACTTTTTTAATAGATAATTTATGATTATTTAATTTATGTTTGGAGTATGCAACATGAGATATGGATATTCAACAATGGTGAATCATAATCTAGCCATTTAAAAAATACGGCCCACCCGGTTTTCATGAGGGCAGAAATGCAAGTAGACCGCACGGTTCCACGGGTCAAAGCATGGGTGGACTCAAACTTAGCCGCTCACGGGTCGTTTGTTTACGGATCAAGTTCAGGATCATTTCAGACTGACCGATCTATCATTCAAATATCAAAAATTTAACCAGACTAATATTATCTAATTTAATTAAATTATAAATAAAAAATGACTAAAATGCTCTTAGTGCATCTCAGACTAACTGTGCGAGCTCGCCGCCCGAGCTCCTTGCATGAGCTCGCCTGACGTGGTACGGTGCGTCAGGAGAGTTCACGCGGGCGAGCTCGCGTGAGGAGCTAGCCGGGCCAGCTCACCGCGCGAGCTCGCCCAGCGCGCTGTACCTCGCCGAAGACGATGGAGTCGAAGGCAAGAATGAAGACCTATTTAAAAGAAAAATTAAGAGTAAAATGGTTGAGAAAAAAATTTGAACCACTCGCTATTCAGATCAGTAACCAAACACAATTATCTTGACTATATTATCTTTTTACACTTTAGTTTTTCTTTTAATTCTGATTTTGACCTTGATGCGAAACCAAACGGGCGCCTCAAATTGTAGCCCAGAATCGGGCTTTGGGGTCACCTTTTTATTGGGCCTAGCCCAACCCGTTTACAGCCTGAACGCACGGAACATGTCACGGATAATCCCAGCGACCGCTCAAAGCCGGACACAATAATTTCTGAATTTTGTCAAATCTCAAACATATGTAAATCAAACTAATGCGCAACCCATCCTTAGATTAACAAGATTTATACGATCTCAATTTTTCCTGAATTTGCCATGTTTTCTCCAGCATTCCGACTTTCTCCACCCAATTGCAAATCCTCGAGATATACATACTGCAAAGCACAGTAAGCATGCTACAAGCAGGAAGCCATCTTACCAAAAGAGCTGTACAAAATTACCGCTTTACAGGCAGAGAAGAGCAGCGGATTCGGTCAGGGGTTGGCATCCCGGGCGCAGCCGGTGATGGCGCTGCAGCCGCGGGTGTAGGGGTTGGCCCGGGGCACTCCGTGGCAGTTGTAGTACGGCGCGCCCGGCCTGGAACACGGCACAACGTCGTTCTTCAACGCATCGTAGCTGATGTACCTCTTCTGGGCAGCCCACAGGATTCTCCGGTTGATCTCCGAGTCCATCGCCATCTCCGTCTCCAGCGCGATCTCCATCCCTGAAGAGAAAACAAAAAACATTGCCAAAAGCAAGAATAGCAGCAATTTGGCCATTGATGATGCAGAAAGAAATATGTGTTTGAAAATTAATCCTATGGGTCTCCAAGGGGTAGGGTGGGCTAACCAACGGTGAGGCAAGAAGTCCAACAACTAAATATAAGGCTTTTAATTGTTATAATATTACGATGAATTAGTTCCCATCGAATATTAAATAGATAAAATTTAATATATATTATTAAAAAAATTCATATTCTATAAATTTAAATTTTTGGGATGGTTTAGTGTCCGATCTTCATGTAATTTTTACTCAACAAATAGTATTATGACTTCAAGTTTGAAGCTGTGTAAATTCTTAATACTGAAATTACCGTGATGATTCGACTAAATTGAGTTACATGTCAGTCTCTTTAAAAAAAATCAAAAAAATAAGATAAAAATTCGTTAATATGAATCACACAGTAGAACTGGTCGAGTAAAAGAGTTGTTGATTAAGAATGTTAAAATTGATGTAGTTAAATTATACTTAAAAAAAGAAATTGTTATAATATCAGATATTGAATAGATAAAGTTCAATATATATAGTAAAAAATACTCATATATCACGAGTTTAAACTTTTGTAATGATTTGGTATCCGATCTACTATATTATTTCGATTCGAAACTCCTTCGACTTTCTCAACATTTAATGGGCTCCCATTATTTTGGTCCTTTCTAAAGGAGGAGACCATGGTGGTGGGGCAGTAGAGGAGTGTCTTCACAGTGGGATCAAACTGGCAAACTGGACCACTTGTATTTGCTTCACCAATCAAGCTCCACCGACACTGGATATTACTGAGTCCTAGTTGGGAGCAACTGAACCGAAGAAGAAAAAAAAAATGGAGAACCGAACCGAATCGTAGATTTTGGTATGATTCTGGTTTCAAAGTTTTGTCAGAAACCAGTACCCCAGACCCAAACACCATTCTGATCACTTGGTTCTGTATAGAGCTGTTTCTGGGTAAAGAAAAACAAATGAATGCAAAGAAAAGGATTCTTTGAAGGAGAAGATTAACAGGTAATTTTCCTTGAACCAATATTCAAGTTCACATATCAGTAAAAGAGAAGGATAGTGATTTTCTTACAATGGGACGAATGCTTCCAACCTAAGAATGGTTGTAGGTCCAGCTTGTTGTGACGATTCCAAACATTCTGTTGAGTGGCAAAGCCCCACAAACCATGATCATGCACATTGAGGCCTGAAACGATCGCCAGCGATCATCAATGAGATTGCCACTAAATCACAATTACAGTAAAAGAATCTTCAAAGAATATAGGCCAAATATTTAAAGCAAGTAATATCAGAAACGGAAAAAAGGGACACACCTTTAGTTTGCTTAACTTGTCTCAACATAATCGCAGCAGTCAGCAAGAAACAGAAGCTTCAATAACTGCTCGAGACACAACAATGTCCTAAAACAATTTTCAGTAAATGTCGTTAAATGTAAGTATGAACAACATACAATCCTCCAGAAAACACTTACGAAACATTGTCTTTTTTCCAAGTGTTCCCATTCAAATATAAAGGCATTTCCTTCTGTGGCGCATCTGCATCAAATTTCAATAGAAAAGCCTGCAATAATTGGAGCTCTAATGCAGATAACTAAGCTGAAAGACAAAATATTGCCAGTGTCAAAGATTATAGATACAATCAGGTGATAACACAGAATGATGAGATTTACAATCATTTTGAAAATGACCACAGATATGTACTTACATGTAGAAACTAACAGGCAATGCTTCAAGAACATAATCATCAACAGGAAATCAGGATAACACTTTGTGGTACATCAGATGCTGTTATCTAACTCAGGCTATTCAAGAGGCATGTCATTAGCAGAGCCAATTTGAGTTCCCAATGCTCAACTCGATGAAGTCACCTATATGAGCAAGATTTTCAGTGTCCATCAAACTCTTCTTGTCTAAAATTAAAAACATGCTTTATACTGTGGTTTTTATTAGGATATAACACCGCCACTAGAGAGCAAATGCAAATTATTTGCAAAGAGTAAACAGGAAAGAATACTAACGACTAATTCAGGTCAAAAATTCATCAAGCTGAGAGAATATGGTAAGCACCCAAAATTCCCAGTTGAGCTTGGGGTCCAGTCCCCAAATCTAACATTTATGGGATAGCCTAACTTCACTGCATGTTTTCCAATGGTGCTTATGTTTTCAGGAGCAATCAATTTAATCCAAAATAGAAGAGAAACAGAAAAAAAATGAAAGCATCAGCTCCTCAAAAAGAGCTAAAGAAGGTCTGAGAGCAAGACAATGAGGTAGACAGAACAATACCATGACAGCAATATATTTTTAGCAAAGCCATAAATGTCAAAGATAGTAAATTCTGCGCCCAAAATCAAATAACCAAAAGACAACAGGAGTTATGTCAAAAATGTGCTATACACTTTTCAGTATCTATACAAGTCTTATTGCCCATTAGGTACAATACATAGGCATAAAATATTGTACATCTTCATCCTCTTTGCACACATGAGAAATGTTCTTGCAAATGTGATGTTGCATCATCCAATTTCTTAAATTGCTAAGTGCCTATTGTTCTTTGAATTTTGATGATGATCTAAATAGGATTTAATATATTTATTTTTTTATGATAAATTTCAAAATTAACAATGATCATCTAAGTTCAAAATAAATCTTGTTGAATTACGAAGATGATGGCTCGAAAATAAAAATGATAATACTTTGAAAATAAAGTTTAAAAATCAAGATGAAAGTTCAAAAATATTCAAATGGAAGATTAACTCTAATATTATAAGTTTAGTTTTTTATTTTTGTTGTGTCGAGAATTTGGTTATTAATTTATTTAAATTTTTGAGTTGACACCTCATTTAATTTGAATATATTTTTACCAGTTTATCTTTTTATTATTCAAATTAAATTGAAATTGTGTCAAATAGTTGAAATTGAAGAAAATTTTCAGCAAGCTTCTTTGTCAAAGTTCGATCACTCAAACTTTATAATTTGAATGTCCGAACTTAGTAATTCAGTCATCTAAACTTGATAGTTTGATGGTTTGAACTTATTAGATAGAAAATTTCAATTTTTGTTTCTGTTAATTTCCAGTCATCCTAACTCCAAGTTCGGTTATTCAAATTTAGAGATTCGATTGCTAAAACTAATAAGTTTGATCACTTGAATATGTGATGACAAAACTTAACGGTTAAATTTTTTTAATTGTTGGAGTGGTTTGAACGACTAAATATTAATTCTCGAAATCCGAACTCAACAAAAATGGCCTGACGTGATTTTCAACAATTAGTTTTTGTCTCCAATGATTATATAAAGAGTTGTGACTTTTTTACCCATTGAGAAGAACTAAGTTTCATATTCTTAAAACAAAAATCACTCTTCTAAAGACTTTTACCCTCAACAAGAATTCAAATGGATTTTAACTTTTAAATCTTTATTATTTTTGTGTTTCAATTTTTAAAAAACTCTTATTGTGAAATTTTTTATTTTTCTCAATATTTATCATTATAATTCTAGTTGGTCGTTAGAAAAGAATTGAGTGTTCTAGTGAAGCATTTAAATTCTCATGATTGAAATAAGAATTGAGGAGTAAATACGGTTAATTGCTAAATCATATATATAAATTTACACTTTATTTACTTTTCTATTTATCTTATGCACTCAAAATTAATTAATTAAAAAATTATATTATATATGATTGTAAATTGATCATTCTCATATTATTTAATTGTATTACTAATTGTAATTGAATTTTAATCATCTACTTATGTTTGAAGTGTTTTTAGATTTTAAATCAATGTAAACTTATTTATTATTTAAAACCTATTTCATCTCCTCTTAGGTTATTTATTTCGGCTTTATTGCCAACAAAATATACCCCTATATTTGCTTGTCCTTTTATTTTGCATACATATACATAGCAACAACTTGTCACTTAACTTTTTTTCAGAATTAAAATTAACATAAAAGGATTGCTTGTTAATCGTTAACAAACAAAAAACCATATTTCTTTCTTCATTAAGCATAATGGCGAGCCAAAAAGTTATTCAGACGATCAAGGTTTGTAACCATATCCTGTTGAGTTGCAATAAACCTCAATAATGATTCCAGATTCAGTCTGTACTAGATTGAATAGGCAACAGAATAACACCATATTTCACTTCTGAAGGCGAAGGGGCCAGAAAATTAGAAGGTCCAACACCAATAATAACAAGATCATCGAAATTACATGATATATAAATCTGGATCAGAACATAATAATTGTTTGGCCTAAACCTTTGACTTGAAGAAAATACTCACCAGGAGAATGGTTAACAGCCTATCAGAAGTATGATATTTGAATGTCATTCCCGAGCCATAAGAAATTATGTTCAAGACTAAGCATCAAGATGTATCCATATACAACAATCCCACATTTAATTTCAACGAACAAAGAAGGCTTAACCTATTTAATAATCCACGATGGAAAGCCCTGTTCCTCACTTGTACATATTCCAAGCAACAAACTCTTATCTCACATTGATTTGGAAAAAAATACACCAAGAACACCAAAATAGTATATCTCTACTCTACCATTTATATACTTTAGTGTCAGAAAACCTCACAGCAGACATAAATATACCATAAGAACATAAAATTAAGAACTGCACAAGGTACAGAAGTTATGATTATGTCGAGGCTTACAAGCAACTGATGACGTGTGCCAGGTACCCACAACCATTGGAGAAATTCAGATCGTCAAGTTCTCCATTTCTTTCCAACTTCTAGTTGTGCTCTCATTCCCTGACGACCTCTCTTCTTGTTGCTCGTCACTAGGATTTACCCTTAAACTAGAGCTTGCCTCCTCTACATCCGTAGAGCCCGGCCTTTCAGTCAAAAACTGCTCCCAAAACACATCATTTACTCTCCCCGTAGTAGCAGTAGTCACTTGATTATTGCTCTGATCACTTCTCCTAGCATTAGCGGAATCACCAACATCTCCCTGATTCTTCCCCGCCTCTCTACCGACACCCTCAGTGTTCTCTAACCCACTACTACTCATCTGACCGGCATCAAGCACTGTTTGCTCCTCCGAGCTCAGGGTCTTACACGGGAACGGATTGGTATCCACCTGCATTGACGACGAAGCCAGTGTGAGATTCAAATGGCACAGCCCGAGACCCTTCCCTTCCTCCCCGGTGCTCGGAAACAACAGACTCCTCCTCGCACAAAATGAAGTCCCTGTATCCGACAGCTCCAAACCCTCTGGCGCCAGCGGAAGACACTCAATCCTATCCTGCTGCTTCCCTTGCGGGCTCTCCTGCTCCTCGCTGCAACCGGACATCGCTGAGCAAAGCTCCAGCTTCAGCTTGTCGCAGAAATCCCAATGAAACATGTGCCCACTTTCATTCTTCGAACTGCAACTCTGGTTATCAGCCTCGAGCTCCGGCAGCCGGCGCTTCTTGTGGATAGCGGAGAAGTCTACAGAACCGGCGACCGCCATCTTAACAAGAGTCTCCATGAAGGAGGGGTTCTGAATGGCGCGCTGGACGAAAGCGACCATCTTTTCTTGCCGGAGCTCCATGTCGTGGAGGCGACGGTCGAGGCCGTCGAGCTGGGTGCTCATAAGGGGCTGCTGCTGATTGAACCGCCACAGATCGGCCTGGAGAGCCGCCTTCTCGCGGCCCAGCCGCTCGATCTCCTCCTCCAGAGCTGCGCGCTCCTGGTCCGGCTGCTGGCTGTGGTTGTGGATCGGCTTCCGCCGGTGTATATTCTTCAGCAAATGCTTCTGCCCCTGCAAGAAATCATCGTTTGCGAACTCCCACCGCTCCGGGTGGATCTTCCGGAAACCCTAGTAAACAAAAACAAAGAGAAATCGATCCAGATCACAATCGAGAGCGAGGAATCGAGAGGGAGATCGAAGAAGTCGGAGGAGTACGTAGGTGTTGAGCTGGCGGATGAAGGAGGAGAAGTTGTTGTGCTTGAAGTAGGTGGGAAGGAGGCGGGAGGCGAACTCCGGCGCGTTCCAGACGACGAAGCTGAAGCGGGAGGGGCTCCAGGAGACGATGTCGTCGGTGGAGGAGTCGTCGATCATGTCGTAGGTCTTCAGGAGGAAGGGAGCGGGGCCTCCCCCGGCGGCGCCGCCGCCGATAATGGCGGCGGCGTCCATCTACGGTTCCGTGGATCGACGGCGCGGTCTGGGGCGGTACTCTTTCCGGTGGTGACTACTGTTGCGGGATGAGACTTTGACTTCGTCCGGGATCGAGCGGAAATGTGGGTCGGTGTTGACGGTCAGGGCCAGTTTGGCCCGAAACTTTCGAAAATGGAAGCAAAAATTTAAAACGGGAGAATGAGGAAAGAGAAACTGGTTAAATTTTTCGTTATTTAAAATCGAAAGATTCGGAGGGTAAAATTGTCAATTCGAATAAATTTAGAAGATAAAACTCGTTAAAAATGAAATATTCTCTGAATAATTTTCAATTGACCAAAAGGTTTTTTTAAAAAATTTTATTAATAATAATAATACTACTACTACTACTAATAATAATAATAAAATGCGATTTTCTACAATGTCCGTAACTGAAAGTGTTGTTCATTAAAACTCTTTATTTTATTTTATTTTTTTTTATTTTTTTTTGGGTAAGAGGAGAGGTTTGGGAGATCAAAATTAGGTCGCGATTTGAGCGTTTAGGACTGGCATGGGCAGCCCGTTCCACAGCCCGGTCCAAAGCATCCGACAGGGCTTTGATTCGGTCCATTCCCAACCCGCTCATTCATCAACATTTCGGAGCTTTGTATCCCGTACACTCAAATTGAGCCGGGTCGGTCTGGCCCGAATTTTCGGGACCAGACCTTGCTTTTGGGCCAATTTGATTGTTGAAAATAAATAGGTCCGCCTTATAAAAAATTAAAAGAGATTTTTATATCTATCACCATCAGACTTGCAAATATTCACAGAAAAAAGTCATTTATTGCAAGTAATTTCTCTCTTGAGAAGAAACTGGGGTTCAGGGACTGAACCTCGGATTCATTAAGCATCGCTACAAACAAGTTTCGGTTATCGATTTTTGTGTAATTTTTTTAAAAATTATCTATTTTATTCAAGGTTTTACGTTTTCAGTCGAAATCGAGCAATTTTGACCGGACCCGAACTAAAACTTTAATTTTAGTTTTGGTTTAGGATTTATTGTTCATCTTCACCAACGCCAGAACTCGAGCGCGGGCGGGAGTTTGCCGGGCTCCCGCCCGCAAGGTTTTACGTTTCGGTCGAAACCGAACAGTTTCGGCCGGACCCGAACCAAAACCTTAATTTTGGTTTCGGTTTAGGATTTACTGTTCATCTTCACCAATACCAGAGTTCGAGCGCGAGCGGGAGCTCGCCGGGCTCGCGCACGCGTGTGGGAGCTCACCGGGTTCGCTCGTGCGAGGGGGAGCTCGTTAGGCTCGCATGCGCGGGGGGGGAGCTTGCGTCGGCTTCGTGTCCGAGCCCAAGGGCCCTGCACGCTTACTAGCCTGCCGTCGCTCCCTCGCCTATCTCGCGTCTTCACCGACCTAACCCTTACTCCCGCAAGTTGAGACCGGCTTTACATCGAAGCCAGCGCTGTCACCAATCTGTTTTCGATGCCCTTACCGATTTCTCTCAGATACTATTCATGTACGTAATATTATTCACGTAATGGTTCATTATTTTTTAAAATTTTTAAACATATTATAATTTTTTTAATTTGAAGTTAAAAAATAATTGAAATAAAGTTAAATTTTAGTCAAAATATAATTAATAAAAAAAAATATTTTGGTTGAAACTGAAATGAAAATGATTTTGATCGAAACACGTTGATTTTTTTATTCACATATATACATGCATAATCGTTCCACCAAAAGTAAAGCAAAAAAAAATTTTGTGTCGGTCTTATTCTTATGTGAATCGTTGTCACGAGATTGCGTAGAGTTAATTGTTTTCGTATGTTTATAAATGTTCATCTAGATCGTTTAGGTACTGAATTCATAATTTCATATCCAGATGTTTTAAATTTAACTGACGATGATGATGATTAGTTGTATTATATTATATTTAATAAATTATGTATGTATAATTATATTTTAATAATAAGTTAAATTTTCTTATGTTAATTTTTAATTTTTTAATCATATTCATATTATTTTTCATATATTTTTTTATATAGTAATATATAAAACAATGGTTAACTATCAAAATTAATTTTAATTAATTAAAATAATATTTAATATTATGGTAAAATTAATTATAAATTCTTTCATAATTTTTAAATTTTTATAATTTTTTTTTAAATTATCGTATTTTTAATTTAAAGTCAAAGTACAGTCAAAATATAGTCAAACTGTGGTCAACACACAATTAATAACTAAAAAAAAACTTTCGGCCGAAACCGAAATGGCCGAAACATATTGGTTTCACTGGATATCAAAACCGATACTGAAAACCTTGATTTTATTATAAATTTATCAAAATTATTTGATTTGTCATTATTAATAAAAAAAACACTCGTATTATATTATAAATTTAAAAAAATCACCTAAAAAAATAATTTAAATTTTTTTAAATTTATTAAATAAATTAATATGATAAATTTAAATTATTTTTATTTGATTTATCTAGTTCATACTCACATAATAATTAATATGATAAAATTAAATTTTAAATTTTATAATATCAAACAACAGATTTTTTATAAAAATTAAATAAAATAAGTTATTTTTTATATTAATGTAGTAGTTGTTCAAGCTAAAAATAAATGAGAATATTTTAATTTTTTTTATTTTAATATTAATTGGTAAAATTAAATTAAAATAAAAAAATTATTTTTTGAACATTCTTATCAAGCTAATTTTTTTTATAAATTTATAGTATAAGATAAATAATTTTTTTGCTAAAAACTCTTTTATAATAATTATGGAGTGTATACATAAAGCAAGCCATGTTGGCATCCCATTCCCTGACCCGACAGATCCCTGATACGAGACGCTCGCATTCCCCACCCCCACCGCCGACGTCTCGCCTGCAACAGCTGACAGGACGAGTAACGCGAGCAATGCAAGAGCGAAGAAAGACGTAGCTCCTTCCATTGCTTTGCCTTCTTCGCCCAAGACTGCCTGCCTCTGTTTATATATTAGTTCGAGCGAAATTTTTAAGTAAAACCTATATTTATTCTATTTATAATTTTTTTTTTATAATTTCACTATTTACCTATAATTTTTTTAAAAATTTATTATCTTTAACTTTCTAATTGTCATTTAATAAAAATGTTAGCAAAAAATTTCTCTTTAGGATATGTAAATTTTTATTTAAATCTTCAAATTTTTTAACTTTCCATCCTCCACTTCTTCTCTCAAATATTTAAAAATAAATTCTCCATAAAATTTTAAATTATCAGTCTAATATTAAAAAATTTACAAATAGATAACTTAAATATTTTTATTTATAAATAAATTAAAATTTTATTATTTTTTAAACAAGATCTTGAAGGTTTTAAATTTTATAAAGAATTTATTTTTAAAATTTAAATTATAAGATTAATATTTATATATTTATAAATAGAGCTCTTGAATATTTTTCTTTATAAATAAGTCCAAATCATTTTTAAAATAAAATTTTATAAAAAGGACATTCAAGTTTTTGAAACTGAAAAATTTCAATTACAACTTTAAATATTTTTTAAATTATAAATATTTGTTCAATTATAAATAAATTCAAATGTTATCATTTTTTAAATAAAATTTTACAAAAAAGACCTTCAATGTTTTAAACTTTTTATAAAATTTTAAATTATAAGCTTAATATTTATATATTTATAAATAGATCACTCAAATATTTTTTTTCTACAAATAAGTTGAAACTTTATCATTGTTTAAATAAAATTTTACAAAAAAGGTTCTTGAAGATTTGTTATATTTAATTACAATTCTGTAATTTCAGAAAATTATGTACAGCTTCTCACTAAGCTCACCAAATTAGTTTGAATCCATATTATTTTGTGAATTATGATTAAGTTGAGGTTTGGAAAATTGTTTATATAGAAAATAAATAATTAGATTGCTCTTTTATAAAGCTGAGCTAACAACCACCGGAATATTCACTTGAGATGAATTCAGATTTAACTCGCAAAAATTATAAATAAATAAATATTAAACAATAGTCTACTTACTTTTTTAAATTATAGTAATTTATAGGTAAATATGATAAATTTCATGAGGTTATACATAATAATCCCAATTAAAATTCTTTGCACAGGAAGTGGCATTCAATTATTATTTGGATTGTCATAAGCCAACCATTTTCTCGTTGCATTAATTTTTTTGATACTATAATACTTCTCATTTTTTGAAAAATAAGAAATCAATAAATTTTGAATAAATAATATTTTACATATATAAATTTTAAATATATAATACTCCATTCTACGTATCAATAAATTTTGAATAAGTTCGGTGTGGGATGGACCACATTTGATGCTCCTGAACCCAAGCAATGATTTTACTGGGTTGAGTTCAGATGGAAATGAATTTTTGGACATTTGATGTGCATAAATTTCTTACTATTCGATTATGTTCAAATTTTTATCCTCAAAGAGGAATAGGAAAACACCATTCCTCATGAATACACTCGTTCCATTATTGATTCATACACCGTAACTATTATTTCATCTAACAACACCCATCTGTCACCAGAAGATTTGAACTCTTATTGAACTCTTATTGGCACGAGTATTAGACCTCAAATGCATCAAAAGATCTGGACATGATCTCCGAAGAATGGAATCGGGGCATTGATGATGTGCTTACATCATTCTTTGATGGAACAGTCTGAAAAATCAGATAAGCGAGGAAAGATTTAAATCAGAGAAGCAGAAAAGAAAAAGAATGGAGAACGAGAGAGATGACACCAAGAAACAACCTTGTCTCCGCAAGTGTTCTTCCAAGCTCTGTCCATTTCATCAAAAACATCTTTGATGGTTGGGCGCCCTTTGCTTGAACTTGCAACGCTAAGAACAGCGATACGTAGAATGGAGTCGAAGTCCTTCGAATTAAGCTCCCCATTTAGCCTTGGGTCTATGAAATCTTCAAGTGGCCTTTTCCCCATCACCACATCCTTTGCCTTCAAAAATTCAAAAAGAGGAACTCCATGAACTCTTCTCTGTAGTCAACATATTAGTTTGATGTTGCTCAGAATTGTGAACATGAGAAAAAAAGAAGAAGAGAAACCTTCTTTGTTAGACGATCTCGGGCATCAATATCCAACTCTATCACCTTCCTCCCTGAGAGAAGTTGCAAGGTAACAATGCCAAAACTGTAGATATCACTGGCACAGGTGATCTTAGCATTAGTCATATACTCAGGGTCCATGTAGCCTATGGTTCCTCTCACATCAGTGAACACTTTGCTCTCCTCCATTCCAAGCATCTTTGCCAACCCAAAATCAGAGAGCTTTGGCTCCATGTTCTCCGTAAGCAGTATGTTTGTTAGCTGCATCAAAGAAGTCCATCTTTCAGACTATCTCTTGAGCAAGTACAATGTTTTCTCTGAAGTCTTCATCTTCATGTTGCAACTTTGGCTTTGGTTTTCATATATAAATTTTTTTCAAAAAAAGTGCAAATTCATTTTGATTCTTACAAATACAAACTCTAATTTTTCATATTTTGGATATGTAGATTTTTTGTTTAAAGGCTCTCTTGTTTCATCATGCCCATACCTTGATATCTCTATGAACAATGCCGCCATCAGGGTGAGTATGCAGAAACCTCAGAGCAAGAGCACAATCCCTCAATATCTTCACCCTTGAATTCCATGGTAGAACACTATCACTCCCTGCCATGAAATCATAAGAAATCTCAACCACAACAATCCAACCAACCAAACTGAACACAAATGCTCATAAACATTACTCAGAAGATTGTTGGCAAGGTTGCCATTGCAGCAGTACTCGTAAACTAAGTACTGCTCTCCATCCTCGATGCAGCAGCCGAATAGAGACACGAGATTCGGATGGCGAATCCTTGACAAGCCTTCGACTTCTCTAGTGAAGGAGCCAGACATTGCAGCCTTGTAGATGTGCTTGACTGCCACGAGCTGGCCACTGGGAAGCACACCTTGGTAGACTCTTCCTGCACTTCCTGAACCTAGGCTCACCTTGTTGTTGCCGTAGTTTATCGCCTTCTCGATCTCAGCTTTTGAGAATCTGTAGAGTCCTGACCATGTGCTCACAACTTTCCCTTGAACATTGTCAATGATAGAATGTTGTTAGTTTGAAATATCTAAGCTTGCTTTCAATGGATCTAATGAACGAATTTTCTTCAAAATCTTTCTCCTAACCCAAAACATATGAAGAAGGCTATAAGCATAATTTTACTGGTCTGAATTTGATGCCAGGGAGAGATATGCAGTAATGGAGAAGATCACAGGGAGTTAATGAGCAAATGCAGAAGATAAGAGGGAGCTATACGGAAAAAAAAAACTTGACTATACTATGATTATACCTTCAACAGGCTTATCAGAGCTGGTTTTGGTCACATATTTGATGAGGACAAGTAGAAGAATTAATCCTGCTATTCCAACACAAGCCACCAGAGCAGCTTTGGTGGTACTCCCTGTCAGTGGTATTTAGCAATCAATAAAGTTATATCAGATTTGTTATACATACTATAATAATGTAAATGGATTTTGTTGGGGGCCTGAACTCACGCTTGATCCAGAGATAATCGTGATCTGAAAATAAACAGAGAAACAGTAATTAATGAAGTGACATTCTAAAGCAAAGTCATGATCTGAGATCTATATTTAGGTAGTTTTGCAATATACACCCTGAAAACATTGTCTAATTGAACATATGTCCATGCAAACTTTGGATTTTGCACGATACCCCCTGTTCAAATATCTGACGAGTGACATATATGCAATTTCAGTTGATTTGAAAGAGTAGGCAGTTACAAATTCTACAGGCAAATATATGTAATTTCACGTATTAACATGGGTATAACATGCAAAGGTATGTTTTTGAATTTGTCAAATAGCAAGTTATATCAGTGATTAAATTAAGTGAAAATTTGTACCATTATCTAAGATAAATATGAAGAGTAAAAAATTTAAGATAGAAAGTATAGTATATGTGAAGTTTTGCATAATAATTCAGCAAAAGAAACATAATTAGATTATTGGCAATAACTAGGAGACTACTCTCACCCACTGTATCCATTGCAAGCAAGCATCTATAGAAATCTCTAACCCACGAATCATTAGTAATTCCACTTGAAACAGTAGCAATTACAGTAGCAATACTGCATATCTCCTCTTCAGAATCATCCCCTCCAACTTGAAGATTACTAATAACATGATCAATCATGTCAGAGATTGCTTGGGTGCACCCTGCACACCGAGTATCGAAATCGTGCACATTGAACTGTGAACAGTTCCCTAAAACCTGAACGAACCGATCTCCATAATCGAGCCTGAAAGAAGATGTAGAAAGACCTGAGCACTTGCCATTCTCTTGGTATAAAGCATCAAATCCACACGAAGATATGGAGGCAGATCCTTGAGTAGGGAGTGCTGATCTGCAATTTTGCCATTGATCACTAGAGAGAAATATTTGCTGATTTTTCGAGGAATATAAAGCTAGAGCTTGTGATATGGAGTTCAGAGTGTTTTGGCAGCATCGGTTTGTTTGGACATGGTCCCATATTACTATTTCATCAGTATCAGCGCTAATGCACTCCCCTACTGGAGAGTATGGAAATCTGTTGAAATCCAAATTGCAAGCTGTTGATAAAGAAGATTGATATTACTGAAATGGCAAATTAAACATACTGAAATGGAGTAGTTCAGTAATAAAAAGAATAATCAGTTCCCACATAGCAGATTAAAAGATCATTCGAGAAGCAACAGAAATTGATTATGAATCAACAGTGACCTGTAGCATTTCCCGGTAGAGCTTGTACTTCGACATTTGCAAAGAAGCTGATAATGATGATGAAGTTGATGAACAAAACAGTGATCTTCGGAGGAGTTCCTGATGCTATCATTCTTCAACCAGACGGTTAGTACTGCTGATGATTTAAAATAGAGATGGGCATGAAAATATAGGAGAATCAATTTCCAGTGCTTCTGCAAAGCTGAGAATATCCTTGAATCATATATCTATTACATTGGAAAAACCAAAACCACAAGAGTTATCTAATTTAATGGCCTCATTCAGCATGGTTTTTAACGATGCCTTGGAGAAGATTTGGAGTTCACGATAAAAACAATTGACAGTCAAAATCTACCAAGCTGGAGAATGTGATGTGATCTGGAGGCATCTTCAGAAGTGTTTTGTTTTTGGAGTTCTAATGGCCTCAAATCTGCAACTCTAGATAATTCAGAATGCTGTGTTGCTTTTGTTGTCTGCTTCAACTATAAGTCTAGAATCTGCAAGGCTCATCAAAGAAAAACTAGAACCCCACCGTACAGAAGAAGAAATTTGCTGAATTTATAGCACAAAAACAGCATTAAGAAGAAAACAAAGCTAACCAAAATAGACTCAACTTGGGGCTAGAAAGCACATTACTTGGTGCAGGAGATGCTCATGTCAATGGAATGATATGTTCATTTGTTTTATTTTGTCAAGTCTGCAGCATTAGGGCACAAAATTAATCACAAAACCCCTTCTCTTTTTTATGAGAAGTTCCTTACAAACCTTTGCCAATAGATAGACATAAAAGTAATGCACTCCCACCAACCCAAGGGAAATACAAAACATGCCAAAGCAGCCCTGCATCTTATTGGCTTACAATGAAACAAATAACACTTCACATGACTGCCTGTCTATAGTCAATATCTTCGCAATTGATCAGGGGGACCCTCCTCATCTGTGGTTGATCCCCTACTCTTCCCAAGTGGAGTATTAGAGTTCCGACTACACAGACAAAATTTACACCATAAAAGAGAACGCTAAATATGGAACAGGTCCCAAATTGAACTACACGGATCCTACATGCCTCCAATCCTCCCACAGAGTCCTCTTGTCCTGTCTGAGCCACTTCAAAATCAAATTAGGGCTTTCATGATGATAAAGAGTCAAGTAAAGCATGGGGACTTTTGAAGGATTATAGTAGGGTTCCATGTTTGTCGGTACAAGATGTAAACACTTGATGTCATTTAACCTAGCAAATCCCTGAACAGGTTAGGGTTTTCTCCTGATGGTGTAACACCAACCTGCCTTGAAATTGCATCTTTCTCCAACAAATCTTTCAGATGTGTCCCCTTTTTAGCTGTGACAGCATTTGCAGCTCCAGAGGGGTTCTGTTTGGCAGCATATGAGCTTGTTTCCATTGGAATGGAAGAACTGCTGCTGAGCATTTGCATGGGTGCATCACTATACAGCGTCATGAGGTCAGGTGTTTTGGGAACAGCGGCAACAGAAGAATCTGAAGTTGGTCCCAGAAGACCTTCCAACTCCTTAAAAGGATCCGTTGAGGGTTTGATTGCTGGGGTTGGTTCACCTAAATCAAGCAAATCAGGAGGTGGCGGTGGCAGAGTCTTCTCCTCGGAAGTCTCAGAAGAAGCAGCAGTTTTTGCAGCTGCAGCTGGCTTCTCCACACTTCCTCCCTTGATCGTTTTGTAAGTAGATGGTCTTTTCTCAATTTTAGATGATGAAGCACCAAATAAGGATGCGGCTAATTTTTGCTTTTCAGCTGAAACCTCAACCTGCTGTTTCATTGAATCATAGCCCTCACGTGTTTGTACACTTGTTGTGCCTGCTACATCATGATGTGTGACACCATTTACTGACTTCTGGGATGTGGAAGCTGTGCTAGATGGTGTGACAGATGTATATGTAGGCCTTCCCCATTTCTTTTGGACACCATCTAGACGAAGCTTAAGACCCACATCGGCAGACAAGGCATCAGGTGTGGGGACTATTTTGGGACGCTGCTGGATATCTTTAGCATATGACTCAGATAGAGGAACAAGGTCAGTAGGTGGTGCAAGTGAAACTGGGGCAATTGCTGGAGGGGCAGGCTTTGGAAGCTCATAGGCCTCAAACCTAAGAGCATGGCTGGAAACTTCATGCAGATCATGGCTACTAAAATTACTAGTGTGGAACATTCCTGAACGTTCATCTTCAGTTATGTATGGTCTAGCTCCATTTTCTAATGACTGCTGCACAAAACTGCCGAGGAATGAGAGATTTCTGTCAACCTGAAATCAAAAACAGGTTACCTTAAGCAGACTATGCAAGGAAACACTAGAAGAAAAAATGTCATAGCATGCCAACAGAAAGAATGGGCAGAAAGAAAAACAGATGCAGCTTAAATTGAAAATGTTTTTTCCTATGCAAGATGCACGTCTAAATTTTCGATTCAAAGTCAGACTGACTAAAAAAGATGCAAAATACAACACCTACACCTAAATACATTAAGATAAATCATTATTTGAGTCTCAATGAGTAATATTTGAACTAATAGAAGTTAATACCCACTTCACAACCACTATAAAAACAACAGTTGTTAAAAAAATCTGGCAGAACTGTTTTTTCATACAAAATGAGCAATTCTATGGAAATCTCTTAAACGGTTCTTCCAAGTAGACAAAATCCCCTCCACTCCACATAGTTATTCTAGTGTTTCAATCAACTTATTCAAATGTTAAAAGCAAGCATACAATACCATGAAAGCAAAGCAAAGTATACAAGCAAACGGAGGAACACAATCCAATTTCATGTCACTAAATAACTAATGATAGATAACATGAAATCAAAAGGTTCACCTCCATGTCTTCACAGCTTGCATCTGATGGCATCACAGTTTCAACAGCATGAGCATCCAAGCCCATCAAAGACTGGAGTTCATAGGCTCTCTGCTGCAAGTCTGTTGAATGAGATGCTGACAATTCATCAATTAGAGATTGGCACTGCAACAAAAGAACCTGAGATCAATAACAAGCTTATCTTATCCTCTGCACTAGTCACAATGAACGCCAACAAGTTAGACAAACAACTTAGTGCAAATTAATTTCCAATAACATTCCCACAGAAAGAACAAATTATTGTTAATTTGAACTGATTTGTGTGCATCAATAACATGCCTACATTATCCATTGCACTAGTCACAACTAACACAAATAGGTACAATGAACAACATATGGCAAATGAACTTCCAATAACATGCCCATAAACGTTTTCCAACTTGTTTGACTCTTATTGGGCAATTTTCAGCCATTTAACAGTTTTAGAGAAAAAAACAAGGAGAACTCTTGAGAACCCTAAATTCTCTGTACATAAGCTTGTGTGTTACAATAATCGAAGTTCTTTCAGCAAAAAAGAAGCTATGGGACTATCAGGAAATTTGAATCAACTCTATCATCAATGCTAGTGGCTAACATAATAATTGGTCTATGACAAGTAATCCAATTGATAATTTTAACACAAGAAATAGGATGTTCCTGAAAAAGTTTACCTCGTGCAACATTTCCGCTTTCCTTCCGGCCGCAATTTCAAAAGCAATTATTTTCATGATAGCTGTTATTGCACATGCCTTCCAGCATGAAAAGAAAATCAGTTTAATCAGAGAAAAATCCATAATTTTATGAAAAAATGTAAAATGCACAAAATACTAAACAATGTGGTTCTACACAGTGGCATGTGCATGAGCTGACAAACCACAAATGAACTAAACATAAGCATGTAGAAGCACATAATGAATTCTATGCCAATAGAAAACTAAAGCAACTGATTGTCCCCATATTACAAATGATAAAAGATGTATACAAATAAAAGATACTTTGACTATGTCATCATTTGCATGGGCCTCTGCTACATCACACAACTTCCCAATTATATAAGATGCCGAATATTTCCTATCTGCTGTCCCATATTCACCCAGAACCCAGCATATGACCTGCGTTAAGTGCCAGGAAATGGAATATAATGAGAAGAAAACAAAAAACACAAAGAGCCCAAATTGCTTCCAGACAATAGAGATAAATAATATCAAATCTAAAGCAAATAAAATAAAATAAAATAACCTGAAGAAAAGCGGATGGAAGCTTTGGCTCCCCAAGAATGTGCAAATATGAGTCCACCTAGAAAAAATAGAAGAAATCCAGTCATACACTTCAAGAAAAGAGAAATTCATATTGAGTGGAAAATGATCCAAAACTCAAATTCTTCACTGGAAAATTAAAACCACATATGCCATCAAAACCAGTGAACAAGCCAACGCAGTGGGTATAGTAGATCAAAACCATGGCATTGCTCCAAAAGCACAGCACAGAAAATGAAATGGTGACACCTTTACTTTGTTCCCCGGTAACCACCATGATTTGCACAGCAGATACCTGGACATTGTGAACCCTCTACATCTTGAGATATGCACAGGGTGGCAGCCTCCATCATTTGGACCCTGAATTACTACAATTCCCAAAATGATTGTCCAAAAAAATTTTGGTTGTACATAACCCTTTTTTGTGTGTGTGCATGCACATATGTGGGCCAATAGGGGGGTTCAGTATCCAACAAAAATAAAAGAAAAAGAAACAGCATATCCAATACTAGTATCTCTTGCCAGAAATTTGGAGGGCTTTCCAAATGCTTGGTTCTTCCCATCATCATCATGAGCTTAATTAGCTTAATTTTACAGGATAAAAATAGAATGTTATGATGGCCAACACTCGCAAAAAAAAATAATGCTCTGGTGGAGACTAATATGGATACAGGTATTGCAGACATAAAACCAAAAGAACACAAGGCACAAGAACATGGGAATACTGATATACATCCATAAGCACACTTAATACAACCAATAAATGTTCAAACAAGTATATGCATCAGTTCGTATAAGCAACAAAATGAGATTTGAGGTCCACATTCAAAAATTATCAAATTTAAGTTAGTGGATATCCATGCTTGTACTTCCTGTCCAAGTGTCAACAGTAAACATTGCTCTCTCTCTCATGTACATCTGTCAGATGCATATACACATGTGATTGAATTGCAGAAGAAGAAATACCCAATGTGCTGTTTATTGTGACAAAGACATTTAGGCAATTTCTACAGCATGGTATGCGGCCAATTGTCAATAAAGGTGAGATGTGATACATGGTGACCTGATACCTTCCCAGAACAAATTTGTAGTACTGGTACAAAATTAGAAGGATATTATATATTTACTTGAATGGATAAACCATGAGTTTGTATGGTAAAAAGATGTCCCAATGAGTCCCAGCATATGTATAAAAAATTTCATCAGATGTGCTTGCAAAATAATCTCAATGCAGTAAAATTGAATATCAACATGCAGAAAATGGAACTTGAGGTATTTCAACAAGGTACATACAGCTGAGGACCTCAGTTGACTATCAACACTTTCATCATCCTCACCAAAACCTTCAGCAATCAGCCGCATTAAATTATGTGCAACTCTCACATTCACAAGATCACCTGCATGCTCAAAGACCTTGTTCATGGTCTGAAAAGTAAACTAGTTAGTGGGTTGTAACAGCAGCTCATACTTAGGTAAAATAGAGCTGAATCAAGCAAAAAGTTCAGAGAGAGACCACTTGTGTAGTTACCTGGATGAACCAATGATTGCTTGGTGCGAATTGTTCAGCAAGCTCAACACATCGAGATGCTATCTCTGTTTTGTAGTGATGGTCATTGATGCTAATCATGTAATCAATCATGCGACCAACTATGACTTCCACGTTTGATGATTTTGTCATTTTATAAAGTAACTCAAACGTTTTCCGCTTTAAAGTATCATCAGGATCCTGCAGAAACAATACAATTCAATCAAAGCTGGAACAAGAAACTATTTCCTCAAAAAAGGCATTTCACATATAGCAACATGTATGCTCAGCTGTGTGCCTAAATGGATCCCCTTTTGCATAAGTTCAGAAATAAATACACACATTGTCGACCTTCAACCAAGAAGCAATCAAAAGTGCTAATACTCCACATTCTGAAGAGTTAAAATTAGTTAGATGGACAGAAACACTGACAACAGTAAGGCAACTTGCTGTGTTTGCTGCCATGGTTATATTGTTTCACCAATTAACACCACCACCACTCCTTATACTCCTTGAGATTGTTCAATTTATAGGTTCGTACATGTTTTGTGTTCTCACAAGCAGAGGATGTCAAACTTTAGAATGATTCAATTGCTTCAGTTTACTCGTATGAATCATTAGTTGTGGCAGGGCAAATTTCCTAAGATGTTCATAACTGAGGTAGCAAACAATAACTCCCGTATGATTAGATTTCAATAAAAAAGATTTGGATTATATATTTCAAATTTAAAATCTAAATAGTCAGATTTATTGTACTGCATAAAAAAAAATAAAAATGAATCATCTTCGGGTTTCTTCCATTCACAAGATAGCCAAGAGTATTCCTTCAATTAGTCTCATGTGTAAACATGAAGAAAGCCATCCATGGAAAGCAGCGACATACTTGCGTACTATTTGTAAGCAGCTCATTACCAAGAAGAACAAAAACATAAGAATACTCATTTTGATTTTTGAATGCTTATAGCACTTCCATGGATCAAGACAAAACGGTTTGCAATTTTGCATTTTCATACATTCGCTTGCACTCCAGAAAAACAATTCCACAAAACTAAGAGCAACAAAAGGAAAAATGCCTTACCTCTAGACAATCAATAACAGCCAGTTGGTGTTCCTCTGCTATCTCAGGACTAATCTTTATTAGTCGACCTAGAGCATCAATTCCCATGTACCTAAGGTTATGGCTGTCACTCTGTTCATAAGAGTATCAAGGGTTCAATGCAAGTGCAGATATCAATGATCAAGTAATAAACCTTGTTCGGATGATCTTTCTTAGAATCACAGGAGGAGGTGACAGCAAACAAACCTTCAGAAATTTTGAAGTTGTATCAGCAGCAGCCTCTATTAACTTAGTATTTGGATAAATGGAAGAAACACAGCAAATGCATTCATATAACACAGCATTTCCTATGTTTGTTGATGATTCACATTTCCTAAAAATATCACCTAGGATGGTATACATCTGTTCACTTGCTTGCTTATCACCACTCCCCAACAATGCAAGAACCTTCAATAATTTTATCTGAAAATATGGAGGTAGGAAGTTAGCAAATAAAAGAAATTATTTTTTGCACTCATTTTAAACCAATAGCAAACAAAACAGCAAAAACGTAAATTAATTAGGTTTTGTAGCAGAATCGATGATAAATAAATCTCAAAACAAAATATTGATCACAAAGTACTACAAGCAGTGAGAAAGACTCTTTACTCAATGGTTTCTAAGAATTCACTAACCTGAATGAATGGACCTGGCATTTGATGATAATCATAAGATTTTGGAAGCTTTCTTTCAGCAACTTGTTTTAGAATGCTCACCAAACTCATAACCAAATCTTTATAAGAGTTTATATCTGCTGATATAAGATCATAAAGTGGACACAGTGTTGCACCCATTACTCCAGGATCATTGTCACAAAGCCTCTGTAATGAAATAAACAAATAGCAACAGGCAAAGCATTGATAAATTTTTCATCCATCAAGTACTTCTGGATGAGAAGCCATAAAAATAACATCCAGCATCAGTCAAACCTAACCATTCTTGAAAATCATACAAGGAAAAGCAAATCTGCCCACATAATGATGGATTTATACTGATAGCGATGAACATCTCGTATGTAACTTATTGGAGTCACTTCTATGCACAAATAATCACCATTGGCTTAAACCCTCTTTAGGTCTGTTCTTGACAGGGAAATGATATCTTTCTCCGTAGCATTGGTATTAATCATTTCACATATTAGAGCGTCTGTTAGATCTTCAAAAATTAATGATCACTAAATAAAACAGCAGAAGTGATATCACGTCCTTTGCTCTGAGATTTTCATATGTTCGCCAGTCAATTACATTGTCACTACAAGCACAATGCAGTCAATTGAATCCCTAAATCGACCATACCTTCCGGAAATTGGACAGCAAGTGTGCCACCGATGCCGGAGCCCGCTGGTAGAACCGATGTAGCGCCATGACGGCCTTCTTCCTCACATCCTCCTTGGGGTGCCCTAACAGCTCCACCACCTGCGGCAGCACGGCGGGGATGGTCTCCTCGTTGATCAGCCGGCATACCGCCGTCAGCGCCGCACAAACGACCAAATAGTTATCAGATCTGAGGTCTTTCTGTATAGTGTTCACGATCAGAATGATGAGATCGTGGTCCTCGTTCAAGAAAAGCGTGACGGCGAGGTAACCGGTGCGCTTGAGGGCGAGGGAGTCGTCGTGGGTCATCTTGACCGCGTGGATGTAGCCGAAGGAGGCGTCGTGGCCGAGCATCTCGACGTAGACGAGGCGGATGATGTACTCCTTCATCCGGCGGCGGTGGACGTCGGGGTCGGCGATCCGGCGCTTGAGGGTCTCGATCTCGGTAAGCACGATGCGGTCCTCCTCCGCCTTCGACCTCGCCTCGCCGATGGACTTGACGAGGTCGAGGAACTCCTTGGACTGGCCCCAGCCGCCCTGGGAGCCCATGGCGAGCTCCCGCCCGATCGTCCGCAGCTGCTCCAGCTTCGCGATCCGCCGGAGAAAAAAAAAAAAAAAAAACCTTGATCTGGAATCCGATGGCGGAGACTGGAACGCCGAGGGCTTCGGGGGAGGAAAAATAAAAATTTTCCGGCCGTGGCGTCCTCTGAGTGACCTCCTCGACGATGAGGTGGTGCGGTATGTTGTTCCGTCGGGAATGGATAAGAAGTAAAGCGGATTCGGGGATTGGAGGGGGGAGCCGAACGGAAGCGTGGATGCCAGGTGACGGCACGAGGAAGAATACGAGGAAGGCGATGAGGAAATTGAAACCGTTGGATTTGCGAGATTTTGGAATAGGGTTTGCAGGAATGGACGGTCAGGATGGACCATAGAGAGGGCACGTGTTCTTGGTTATGCCTCAAATGGGAACTTATTAGTCTAAACAAAGTAATAAACCCGGCCTTAGAAAATATGAAAATAGTAGTTGCTTTCCGGAAAAAATAGAAAGCACTGCAACTTGAGCCTCCAAATTAGTAATGAATGAGCTGGGCTTCGATTTGGCCATAACAACAGTAAGCAAATGTTGCCATTGTTGTTGGACTGTATATCTTTGATCTTTTTCCTTTGTGGGTTGAGCCTCGATGATCTATTTGGTCAATCAATGATCTACAGGCCAGCAATCAATGATGGGAGGTCTATTCGTATTATCGCATACAATTGGGTCCACAAATATTTTTGTCGATTTTTTTATAAATTTAGAATAAAAACTGTTCCCGTGCAAAAATCTCAATTGAGTGAATAGATCGAGGCAACAAATACCTTGCCTTGAGGGCCAAGCTAATGACAGAGGTTGGCACACGTGAGATGTGATAAATTAATTTTATATTAAATATTAAATAAAATTTAATATATGTAGTAAAAAAATTTATTTTTTATAAATTTAAATTTTTTGAATAATTTATTATTGATCCATTAATTTGATTTAATACTTTTTTTAACTCTCTCTTAAGTGGTATTAGATTTTTAAGTTTAAAATTACGTAAATTCTTACGCAAATACACCTAAAAAAAAAGTTATTATGATATCATATATCATAAATTAATTTTATATCAAATATTCGATAAATAAAATTTAATATATATATATATATATTAAAGAGGCTTATAATTTATAAACTTAAGTCTTTAAAATAATTTAATATTTAGTTTATTATATTAATTTAATTTAATACTTTTTTAACTCCTATAATAATTATGTTCAATAGGGTTATTAGAGTTTAAATAATTAGATGACGAATGTCACCAAATTAAATTAAATTAAATTTTATTTTATTTCATTTTTAAATGTTCGTCCACGTGATAGCATGTGAGCTTTCATTTAAAATTTAAACAAAGGCATAAAACACATCTAATAGTCTAATACAAACAAGAACTGAAACTTGGCTTTCAACCATTTCCTGGAACTCCAGTTCCCTCACTTCTTTACTCCAACCAGTTCCTTCAACTTCTGAACGAAGCCCTCTATGAGCTTGCCCTGCACCTCCCCATCCATCAAGAACTCCCTCCACTTTTTGCTACTCTCTCTCACCGTCCTCCCCGGCTCCTCTCCGGCCACCTCCATGACCTTCTTCACCGCCGCACACACCGCCGCTGCCGTGAACCTACCGCTCTCCGGCTCCCGCTCCACCTCCACCCCGGCACTCAGATCCCCAGCAAAGAGGGCGGCATTGACGTACTGGTCCCCGCGCTGCGGCAGCAACACCAGCTGGCATCCCGCCACCAGCCCCTCCGCCACCGAGCTATACCCGGCGTGGCACAGAAAACTCCCGACACTCCGGTGCCGGAGTATTTGCTGCTGCTGCACCCAACCAGTGTGCACTATTCCCTTCCCTGCCACCCTTTTCTCGAACCCCGCAGGAATCTTCTTCTTCAGCGTCTCTTCTTGGCTTTCGTCGCCTTTCGGGAAGTTCAGTACAGCCAAAAATGGCATTCTGGTCATCTCAAGCCCGAGCAGTAACTCTTCGGTGTTGGCATCTGACAAGACGGTCTCGCTGCCGAAGGAGCAGAATATAACGGACTTATCCGGAAACTTATCAAGCCAGTCTGCCCACCGGGGTTCAAGCTCGTCAGCAGGTGGCTCCGGGACCACCGGGCCGGCGAGCAAAACCGGCTTCTTCAACTCTGACTCGACGTAGTCGATGTACATGCCTTCCATCTCTCTAGAACACTTCTTTATTATGGCATCGCAGGCCTCTGCGCAACCAGTAAACCGCTCAAAGAGTGACGGCGCGCCGTGGAAGCTTTTGAACACATAGGCGAAGTCTTCAGCCTGGTACTTTGGGACGGATCGTATGGAGGAGCCGGCTGGGAATCCCGGTGGTGGCCACTCCAGAGCGTCAGCGCAAGAACGTCGAGATGGAACGGTGATGTATGCGGTGGATATGGCACTGAAGACGCAGAACAATAGAGACTTAACGCCGAGCGGGCGGGCGATGTCTGGTATCCAATGCTGGCTGAAGTCGAAGATTATGGCATGAGGCTGGAGGCGGGAGAGGAGAGCGGCGACGTCTGGACGGGTAAGGTCGACGGCGAGCTTGAGGAGCTCGGCGCCTGCGTGGGAGGCGTCGGCGGTGCTCTCGATGCCCAGCGGGAGGCCGGGGACGTGCGGGAGGGGGAGGCAGAGGACAGAAACGGCGGGGGCGGAGGTGAAGAGGGCGGCGATGCGGGCCGCGTTTGCGGGGAAGGAGAGGAAGGTGATGCGGATGTGGGCGGCGGTGGCAGCGAGCTTGCAGGCGAGCTGGGCGAAGGGGCTGATGTGACCGAAGGCCGGCCACGGATACATCACGACATGGATATTGCCGCCCTCCGGCATGTTGCTCGTACTTGGAAGTGAGGTGGACATGCGGAATGTATGTTGCTTGTGCTTGGAAGTGAGGCTTGCGTTGTTGTTTCGTTTCTTATGCTCTATGCTCTATATATAAGGTCACTGTCAATAAAAATTAGAAAAAAATGTTAAAAATTTCTAATTATGTTCTCGTTTTTTTTGAGATTTTTAATAGATCTTGACAATTTTTTTTAAATTCAGAATCTTATATATAATTATTTAAAAGATTTATAAATAAGGTAAATTATTTATAAATAATGATAAATTTGTATTTTTTATTTAAAAATAAATTATTTCAGATATTGATTTAAAATTTTAGAATATAAAGGGCTGATAAAAAAATCAAATGGTTTTTAAAAGTTTTTTTATTAAAATTTGCTAAAAATTGAAACCAAATATTTAAAATAAAAAAAAGAGGTTTAAAACCATTTAAAAAATATCCTTCCGTACAAATGGTGGAGGTGGGTGGTGAAGCGCGTGGAGAGGGGCGGTGGGAGCGTGCCGCGGGGGTTAGGGCGAGGTAGTCGACGAGAGATCTCACCGATCCGCTTTTTGTTTGGCGCATGTGCCTTTCTACAATCGGGAAGTTTCTTTCCAACGTCGGATTTCCATAACGAATTGCGCCAACTTTTAGATTTTCGTTTAATTTATTAAAATTTGGTTAAGAGTAAAAATAACCCAAAAAAATATTATTTTTTTAATAACAAATCCAACAAAATTTACGTAATAAATTCGATCTAGTTTTGGTTATCAGCAATAAAATAGCATATATAACTCAATCTCAATTCATTTATATCTAAAAGATTAAATTATAGTTTATAATAAATAATATATAAAAAATTTAAAATTCAGGATATTAATAAATACAACTATTGATATGTGATCAAGATGATGAAGCCTATATTTGCATACCTACCCCCTAAAATTTCCCCAACACCTCCAAGCCGAGTAAATAAAATAAGATCAAATTTAGGAGTATTTATCTATAACCTTCAAATTTTATTTTATTTATTAAAAAACTTCCGTGATTTTAATATTTACCTACACTCTCCTCCTTTTCAAATTTATTACTTACGACACTCTGATTATTAGTTAATCAAATTTTTTTTCAAAAATTTTACTTTTATTCTTTATAATTTTATAACTAAATCTTTCAAAATTTTTAATTTCTCACCGTCTATTTTTTCTCAAATATTTACAAATAGAATCTCAATTAAATTTTAAATTATAATTTACATATTTATATATTTATAAATAGACTCCTCAAATATTTTTATTTATAGATAAGTCTTTTTTAAAATATTTTTAAAATAAAAACTAACGAAGAGGACTTTAAATGTTTAATTTTTTTACAAATAGACCCTCCATAAAATTTTTTACAAATATTTATATATTTACAAATTGACCCTTCAAATATTTTTATTTATAAATAAGACCAAATTTTATCTTTCTTCAATAAAAATTTTAAAATTGAAGGTTTTAAAACTTAAAATTTTAAATTACAAGTTTAATATTTGTATATTTATAAATAAACCCCTTAAATATTTTTTTTATAAATAAGTCGAAATTTTATCAATTTTTTAATAAAATTTCACAATATTGAAGGTTTTAAAAATTAAAAATTTAAATTACAAATTTAATGTTTGTATATTTTTAAATAAACCCTTTGAATATTTTTATTTATAAATAAGTTGGAATTTTATCATTTTCAAAATAAAATTTTATAAAAAAGACAATGAAGGTTTTAAAACTTAAAATTTCAAATTTCAAATTTAATATTTGTATATTTATAAATAGATCCTTTGAATATTTTTATTTATAAATATGTCCAAAATTTATTATTTTTAAAATAAAATTTTACAAAAAAGACATTGAAGGTTTTAAAATTTAAAATTTTAAATTACAAATTTAATATTTGTACATTTATAAATAGACCACTTGAATATTTTATTTATAAATATGTCCAAATTTTATCATTTTTTAAATAAAATTTTATAAAAAAGGCATTAAAGTTTTTAAACTCAAAATTTTAAATTAGAAATTTAATATTTGTATATTTTCAAATAGACCCCTTCAATATTTTATTTATTAAAAAGTTCAAATTTTTTTTCATTTTTCAATCAATTTACGAAAAAGATATTGAGTAGTCTTAAAATTTTAAATTTTAAATTACACGTTAATTTGTATATTATAAATAGATCCCTCGAATATTTTTACTTATAATTTAAACTTATTACCTATAAATTTTATATTTAATTATTTTTTATTATGAATTTATGAATTATAATTTATAATATTGTGGTTGATATTTTTTATAGTTTTGAAAAATTATTTAAATATAAAAATAATTAATAATAATATTTTAAAATTTTAATTTCTAAAAAATAGATTTAAGCGGAGGTCGACTCCGCCTCAAGAGCCGAGCTCAAGCAGCTGCAACCTAATTTTTCTAGCTTGGCTGGCAATTTTTTGGCCCGAGCTGAGATCTCGGTTGGTTCACACCCCTAAAAATATGGGTATCTGTTCCAAATAAAACCCAGGTATCCTATGTATTTATAGATTACGATGCCATAACATATTTGAAATTTCAGTTATAGCCAAATTCATTTGTTTATACGGTCATTGTGCTAGTTTTATATAATTTCCGATCTTATCAGGGGTATAAACGCAAAAATTCTACATTTAAAACTGAAGTGTTAAACGAAAAATAATGCCTATTTACTGAAGTTAGATGCAAAACGCCTTCTTGTTTATTGGCAGTTCTCTTCGGCGAATTAGGGAAAGTTGGGGCTTCAATTCCAAATAGAGAAATTTGGAGAATTAGAAATTTAATTCCTCCAATTCCGATATTTAATTACAATAATACTGTGTAAAATTGGAAAAATTGGACAATTGGCAACTCTAATTATTCTGAACTGAACAGTAACATTTGAATTTCTCTTTAAAAAAATAAAATTCGCAATTTTGATTCAGAATTGGGTGGGACTCACGTTTATTTGGATAGATTAATAGAAAATTTCAATATATAATTTTTAATTCAACTATTAATATTATTTTTAAAAAACTAAATTTTTTATTTAAAATAATATAAATTTTTTTTCTCTATTCATTAAATTTTTACATAATTTTTAAATATTAATACTTATAATATTATCAATTTCTAATTAAATTAATTTATTGATTGAATATTTAAAAAATTATTTTTTAGCATAATTTTTTTAAATATTTATATATATTTTTAATCACCAAAATATGTTTTATTAATGTATTTATTAAATATTTATATTTTAAAAAAATAAATATGAATAAAATAAAAAAAGTAATTTTATTTATTTGAAAATGATTTATTTTTATTTTCAATTCAAACACCGAAATTCAGACGAATTGATAATTTCTTAACTTTACTTTAAAGTATATCTAAGTATTAAAATTATCAATTCGATCAATTTTTTTAATTTTCTGTAATTAACCGAATTGATAATTTAATTAATTTTAAATCGAAATGGATCGAAACGGTCCCTTCCGCATTGTACTTTGTGGTTATGATTTCTCTTCTTTCAACTTTTCGGTATCGGTTTCGTAACATTCATTACAATTAACATATTTTAATTTATTTTAATTTAATCAAATATTTTTTAACTCTTT
This sequence comes from Trichopus zeylanicus subsp. travancoricus, assembly GCA_005019695.1. NCBI lineage: Eukaryota > Viridiplantae > Streptophyta > Magnoliopsida > Dioscoreales > Dioscoreaceae > Trichopus > Trichopus zeylanicus. Next base: position 205,815 of record RXID01021554.1, read on the forward strand.
GGACTAAATTTTAATTTTAAATTTAAAAATATTTTTTAAAAATTTAAAATTACATATATATATTAAATTATTTAAAAAATTTGCTAAAAAATTATTTAAAATATAAAAAATAGTAAAGGTCAAGAATAAAACCCACCTTGATTTTAAAGTCTTAACATTACATTAATTATAATTTATAATAAAAATATAATATATAAATATAAATAATATATTTTTAAAAATCGAAATAAAAAGTACAGGTTGAAACCTTTTCTTCTCCCGCCAGTTCTCCTGCTTCACCTTCTCCCGCTCCTTGCTGGCGCGCCCATTGCAGACCTTGTGCGCAAGCTGCTGGGGCAGCCGACGACGAGCTTCTGTCAGTATGCCGGCTACATCAACGTCGACGAGCTCAGGGGCACCGACCTCTTCTACTACTTCGCCAAGGCAGAAGCCAACTCATCCTCCGTTTCACTCGTCCTCTGGCTCAATGGCAACCTCGGATGCTCGTCTATCGGTGGCGGCGCCTTCTCAGAGCTGGGCCCCCTCTTCCCCAGCCCCTCCTGCCACGGGCTCAGACGGAAGCCCCATGCTTGGAACCATGGTTTTAAATATCGTCCGAAACTAAAACATTTCGGGAATTATTGATTTCAGTTATAATACTGTTTGTATTTAAATATAATATTTATTTTTTTATAATTTTATATTAAAGTTTATGTTTAGCTCAATTGATTAAGACATTAATTTTTTTAAGAGTCCGTGTATTCAAAACGATTACAAATTTTTTTTATATATTTAAAATATTTTTTTTGTTAATCAAATTTTTTTAAAAATATGTGTATATAAATTATTTTCATATTTTTTTATATTTTTAAATATTTTAAATTTAAAGTTAAAGTTTAATAAAAAAAGTAAATATAATTTGATTAAAAATCAAACGGAAATAGTTTCAGTCAAAATAAACCAAAACGTATTAATTTTTTTCAATATTGAAAACAATTTGAAAATCAAAATTTAAAATATTGTTTGGAACAAAGGCAAGACCACAAACAAATACACGCCTTCTGTCCTTTTAAATCCCCAAAGTCAGTAAATTTCATATATTCTGTCACAGGAATCGCTGTATTTGCAAAGAAACTTTTTTCGCTGATTTAAGACTTTATTGCTCTACCAAATGCTGCACAAGAACATTAATTTTGAAGCTTTGCAGGCAACATGCCATTGACAGCCGGAAGTAATAATTCATGTCGTCAGACGAGACCTTGCTTGGTTTGGTTCAAGGACCTGTATGCTTTCAAAGAAAAGCTGAGAGAAGTTCAGCGTTAGTAACTTATTAATGTATATGGGTTTTTTGATTCTTTGTTCGATCTGTGAGTTATAAATTTCGGATTGTTGAGCAATATCGGAAGAGATTAGTTTGTAGCAAGTCAAATACAAATGTTGTGCATTTGGTTTTGGTTTTTCATAACAAACCAAAACCTTCTTAATGGCCTTGAGCTTCTCTTGATCAATTTTTCAGAGTAGAGTAGCTTCTACGAGTAGCATGCTAATTCTACAGCAGATGCAGTGTGCATTTTCTTTTGCTTTGTAGTTGATGGTGTGGACTTCTCAAGCACCACAATGCGAGGTGCATCAGTACACATGATACCATATACTCAACTTGAACTCATATTGGATCTGTTTGCGAGTTTCATAGCCGGAAGACAGTTGCCGTCTTTGAGATGAATTCGGAAACGCTTGTAACAAAAAGATCAATCAACAAGGAAATTTATTTTTGAATGATTGAAAACTTTATTGCTTGATCAAATAATACACAAGAATTTTTGTATTACAGCAATGATACTTCATAAACACCAAAAAAAAGAAAATAAGACACTTCCTTCGATATCTCGCTTCCATGTCTCGATCACTGCGCTTGCTTTCCCTCCCAGTTCCATTCTTCGAGTCGTGCAGCTTAATTCTTTGCAAGCAACATGCCTTTGAGGCGGAAGATAGATTCATAATCTTCATATGAGATCACGCTGCCTCGGAAGTCAGTGAAAAGCTGAGAAAATTTCATAGATTTAGTAAATGTCAATATGTGGATTCAATTAGGGTCCGTTTAGTTGCTGGGAAATATGGGAAAGCGGAATTATCAATATTAGCAATGCATCAACATTTAAGGGCGAGAAAATAAAGCTCAAAAAATTCCCTTCTTTAGCAAATTACTTATTCACGGTCAGAAGAAAATTCATTATTATTTGAAAAAAAAAGGAGTAATCAGTAGGCAAATCAAAACTCTCATGTAAATATTAATTTCAGCGAGAAAAAGTTGAAGTGATACCCCATCCAATGATTTCCCGCCGCCTGTCTCAAGAAACGTTTTGCGAAATCTCATTCCCACTTCTCTCAAAGCCTACACATTACAAAAGTTATATTTGTTAATTATAGATCTTATTTACGAAGAATCCTTGTTCTAGTGACGATTAACATACCTTATCATCTTGTAAACCAGCATTCACAAATTCTTGGAAAGCATCTGCTCCAGCTAAGTCAGAAAGCTGCATGATTAATAACTCAAGCACACTAATTAATTCATAACTACTGTTTCCATTCCAGTGAGCTACTGCAAGCATATTACCAAATATTGTCTCCTTGGAAAATACAGAAAAGAAAGTAGATAGTAGATACCATACCAGGTAGTCATGGAATGCACAGCCATAACCATCTACAAGTCAATAACCAAACGAAAAATTATAGTGAGGTTCCAAAGACAGAAATGTGGAGAGCATTGATCGTGAATAGAACTAGAAGACCATACCTGAAAAAAGTTGTTTCAATTTGCTGCAGATGAATTTGTTTTCTGGAAGAGGAGGCAGAGCGTTAGATTCCCTTAATACTCTTTGGGAGATGTCAAATATCGATTCAGGTCCATTTGGTCTCCACACTGTATTCAGTTCAATATCTATGATAGATGTTTCTATCTGTAAAATCAAGAAAAAAAAAAAGGATAATTGAGGGATAGATGCGCATCTTTGGCTTTAGAGAAATTTTTGTAATGTTTTGCAACCTGCTTGTCAAAAACATGGAGAAACACTAACCCAACGAAACATGGTTGCCAAATGATTCTTTCTCGTCTTGACGATATACTTGTCCAACAAATGGTCTGGAAGAGCCTCTCCAGTTTTATAATGTTTTGCAATCTTCTTGATGACGTCTCTGTAACAGTTTTTATTCAACTATTAGTATGATAAAGAACATGAGTTATTGCTGGATTGGATGTAATTTTTAAGCTTTAAATTGGTAAATATACGTATGAAAATTATATGGAACAATGAACTAGCTTCCACGAGATATTTATGATAATAAAAAAATGCTAGTACTAGTTAGAAATTTCTACAAGATAAGCCAATGGTAGATTAGGGCACATAATTGTACAAGACTGTTACCTTTGATAAGGCCAGTATGCCATGAACATACCAATGAATTCCCCCATATCAACACCTCGATATCCAGCTACAAATGATTCATCTTGTGTCGTTAGTAAACCTTGGAGCGCGTGACCATATTCGTGGAATATGCCTTGAATCTGCAACGAGAAAAGACTGCATCAATCGGATGTTACCGGTATTACATTTCTCTACTCACTTCTTCCTTTGTTGTTACGAGAAATGTTTGTGATCCTTCAGTTTTTAGTCGATATGTACCTCATGAAAATTCAGGAAACTTGGTATATCCTTCATCGGGGGACTCAAGTTACATCCCATCAAGTACAGCGGCAATCGTGTAGGTGCACCAGTCCGCGAAAATCCATGACCACGAGCGAGCAATTCATTAACATAACACTTTCTGGGTTTTCCCCTTCGGTCGTATGCATCGAGATAAAGATATCCGATTGGATTAGTTGAAGAATCCTTCAGTTTAAAGAATCTAACATCTTTGTGCCAAATCTGAGATGGTTGGCAACATCACTTCAGCAACATTCTTCGTTTAGACTTAGGCAAGAAATATATATGATTTTCGTCGTAGAAAGAAGTATAAATATCTTACTGGAGCAAGGCCGTCGGCTGGTTCTATAGTAACATCAAAACTCCTCTTTACAACATCATGAATGACGTCCAGTACATTTTGCAATGAGAAATATTCGAAATGCTCCACCTGTAAGACAAGCAAGGTGTTATCATCAGTTATGTGAGTAGACTGTAATTGCACAATTATCTCAAACACAGTGTGATGTTTTTCTTACGAATAATGAGATCCGTAGAACAATTAGCCATCAACCAGTTTTGTTTAATTAAATACATAGGTGATTTCTCACAAAGTCACACGGCTTGTGTTGCCAATTTCCAGCTTATTACAACCTTATAACAAATGAGGTCATTACCGACCACTTCAGTATGGACATACAAGATTTACTAAAAATAATTGTGATCACCCAATTCAATCAATAGATTAAGGAATAAGAGCGAAAAGAAATACGAGAGTTCATGAGCTCCTCCACACAGGAGGATAGGTTGAACCTCAGTTGTGGCATTGGGGTCAGCGGCATCCTGAATCCATTGCCAGTACTTGAGGTCCCATTCATTCAAATTGTCAGCTGCCGTCGCATTTATATCTTTAACAAATCTCTTCAGATCTTCCGTATCTGCAAAAATGCGAAATTCTAAGCTACTCTAGCTTTCATAGATAATGTGTTTTCTTGAGGCAGTCTTTTCGCCCATGCGTTGTTGTCCTTTCTAAAGCCAATAAGCTAAAAGGGACCAAATTAATTTCTAAAGATTTATAGCTAATAATTCTCATCAAACATACTAAACATCTTACCTCCGGTTAGCCAATCTCGTTTGAATTTTTGTAGCTTTCCAAGGAAGGTTTTAGCTCGCTCCAAAGCTTGGCCATTTCTCGTCGACTGGAAAAAATTGAAACGACCGACTCAGCGAAGAAACTTTTAACTCCAAAATCCGCACTAAAAAAGCTATATTTTACAGGATTATATTTTGTACCAAATTTAGTTTAACCAGAGAATACCTCACAATAATTTTTTAAGCCACGAGTTTGAGCATTCTCCAACCTAAGCTCCAAAATCCTCTCGATAACTTTTGTGTTGTTATACATCTCACTTGTTGATTTTTGAACGTAAGCACCATACGCTTCTTTGCGCAAAGAAGGATCACAAATATGCACTGCAGGATGAAAATTTATCGCCTTTTTCCCAGTTTTACATAGGCACTTTTCCTCTAAAGTTTGTCCTTCTCCCTGAAGAAAGTTTGGAGAATCAGAAATATACTATTGAAGGAACGGATGTGTTCTGTAGTCTCACTGTTGAAATACCCTTATCATGTCGATTTGTAACATTGTTTCGTGTCTCGTGCTGGGCAATGCTTCGATCAACTTGCCAGCCTCAGATGAATAATCGAACTTGTTTGGCTCAGCCAGATTTTTTATGTACATGTTTCCCATTTCAACGAGTTCCTGCAAACCATTATATCGTATCAGTTGTGCTTTCAGGAATGTTTGTTCTTTATTTATTTGTTTGCTTTAAGAACATTACGTATGATTGAGTATGATGTTCTTAATGTTGAATGAAGAATAGAACAGTTAAGTCTTGTTTTTTGACATTAATCAATTGCTTAATTTCTTGTGAGGATTTAAGTGAGGATAAGAAGTATAATACCTGATTGTTGGCCGTAATTTTTTCTTGTTGCTCCTTCGTCAAAGAAAATTCTGCATGTCTAAATCCCACCTGACCTGTAACATGAGTTGCATATCTGAGGCATGCTACAAGATACAAACACCAATAACTTCTGAAAGGCAATTACAACTAATGAATGATGTGCAAGTTAAAATTTATCGTAGATTTCTCTGTCTTTTTTTGTCAAGAAAGGAGAATTATTATCGCCTCATTCTAACATTACGTACCATTTACAACGCGCTTGCGAGCCTCGCTCATGGTTGTCCATGACGGAGAGTCCTGCAGAGCTTTGAAAGCAGTATAAATTGGCTTGCTTTGTCTTAGTTTGCCTTCGAATTTCACGATGTATTCCTGGATTTTAGTGAAAATAAACACAATATTAGGATATATCTTACCTGTATGAGAAGAAAACAGGAAAGATGAAGTTCAAAGCTACGACATACATTAGCTTCCAATGTCGCAGGACCGAACTCATTATTCAACGTGTCATAGTAAACTGTCAGGAGAGAATTCATGACTGCAAGCCGGTCATTGATCTTCTCCAGTGGTCTAACAAGTTTAGACCACTCGGGCTCGGCGGTCTTCTCCAACTCTGCGAGCTCACTTTCCTACATCAAAATAGCAAACCTTAAGCGAAGAAGAACAAAAAGAAAATAATGACGATGAACGATAAGGAAGAAGATAAAGATCTAACGAGAGTTTCCATAACATGCTTGACGCCAGGGACGAAGTGCTCCGGGCGGAAGAGGTCATAGGGCGGGATATCCCAATCGAGGAAGAAGGGATTGGTCTTGACATCATCTTTGGCTAGCAAGTAAGGGAATGGTACGTCCGTGGAATGGACGATCCCAGACAAGAAGACAAGCGCTAATAGTAAGAGAAGCGACGTCGGCATCGCGAGAATGATCGTCCGGATGTCCATGCGAAAGGTACTATGTATAGAGTCCGGCATGGAAAAACAAGTGGAAAAACGGTTTTTATGGTTATGTTGGTTGGTTACTTGTGGCCGGCAGATTTTGAACGGATCGAACGTCACTTAAAATATTAGTTTTTAAGGTTACATTGGTTGCCTATTTGTGGCCGATAGATTTTGACTGCATCCGATATTTATTGGTTGGCTATTTATGACAAAATTTGACCGGCTCCAACAATCGCATAAAATATTGGCTTTACGGGTAGAGTTTGGGCCCTGTCAAATCTAAGCACAATACTCAAATTCGAATCCAACCCGAAGCCGAAACATGATACTAATTTATTTGGACCGGACCGAGGTTTTCATTTGATTTGACTTTATTCATTTTTGACAAATTTTTTTATCCTAATTTGACCCGAAACCTGAAAATTGAACGCGCGAATCGAAACTTTCGGGCCGGATTGGACCAAACATCTGGGCTGCTCATATGAACCTATTGACATAATGATTTTTTTATCTTTCGCATTCATTTTTTAAAGAAGGATAATACCATTCAAAATTGCTCATTGTATTTGACCGAATTATATACTACATCATGTCTAGCAAAAAAATGCCACGAAATTAGTTCTCCTTGGCTTCAATGGAAGAAAAGAACGTAGGGTTTCAGTTTCGGCCATTAACAGTAGGGGAAAAGTTCGTTTTTGGCATTGGTTCTACGCTGAGTGATGACTGCGCCTTCGCCGGAAATCAAAGCCGACACACGGCCGGGAGAAGACAGCTCGAAGAAAATGTTGGAGGGGGTCGTAGTGTTCCCTGTCCTGGCAATCTTCCATCTTTCTTCTTCCCAAAACTTGCATCCTTCTCTTGCTCCGCCCCTCAAAAGGTTTCTTCCTTCCCATGTTTCCACCTTTTTTCTTTTCTTAGTTTGCACAATGATATTAAAACTTGTGCATAATATACACATTAACAAATATTGATTTTGAGGTGTCAAAAATTCTAAGATTTTTCAGATTGTCTTTTGAGTTGTTCTATGTTTTCTTCTTAATTTCATGGGTGCTCAAGATTGGCGCAAGAATCACCTCAATCACAAGGAATTTTTTGTAAAAAATAAAAACTTCTTTTGCTTCATCAAATAATGCACAAGTTTCTTTATAGAACGAAAAACAAGTCTAATTAAGTTGAATTCCCAACAAAACAAACACAATCAAAATCCTAATCCGCAGCAGGGGCGGGCCGTGCTGGCGACAGCAAAGGCTCTGAGAACCCATCTTATCGACTTCAGAATGACTCTTCCAGTGGTTTCTCGCTTCCTTGACTCACTATTTGCTTTTGCTTTCCCTTCCAGTTCCATTCTCCGCGTTTTGCAGTTAATTCTTTGAAGAAAGCATACCCTTGAGGCGAAATATAGACTCATAGTCCTTGAATGAGACCTTGCTGCCTCGGAAGTCAATGAAAAGCTGAGAAAAAAAAAAAAAAATCAGTTCACACATTTAGTATATTTAGATTCATGGATTCTACAAGCTATGCACAACATTTGAAGACGAGGGAAAAAGACAGTGAAAAATATACCTCTTTTGCTAATTACTTATTCATGCTCGCAAGTAGAATTCATTGTTATTGGAAACACTGGAATACTTGTGAATTCCAAATATGTATATTCTTTGTTTCACTACAAATTCTTTTCTTCTATCAACCATATTGCAGTAATATAGTACATTTTTTGAATAGTAGATAAGTAGGGAAAAAAATCATGGAATAGCAATCAGCAAGCAAAATTTGAAGTGATACCCCATCCAATGATTTCCCACCGCCTTCTGCAAGAAATGTGTTGCGAAACCTTTTCCCCACTTCCTTCAAAGCCTACGCATTACATAAACAGAAACTTTAGTACATAATATAAAAGTTACTCTCAACGAAGCTTCGTTTTGATAATCGAAGTATCATACCTTGTCATTATGTAGACCAGCATTCACAAATTCTTGGAAAGCATTTGCCGCAGCTAAGTCAGAAGCCTGCACAATTAACAACTCAAACAAACAACCTATGGTGAGAAAAGAAGTGTCATTTCTTAGTTCAGAAATAGAAAAAAAAAAAAATCTCAAATCCAATCTCAACCAACAACATCATCTCCTTGGAAAATACAGAAAAGGAAGTGGATATCATACCAGGTAGTCATGGAATGTAGAGCCATAGCCACCTGCAAATCAGTAATCAATCGAACGATCAGAATGAGATTCCAAAATTACAAATGTGGAGATTTAACAAAAAAATAAGTACATAGATTTAGAAGGCCAAAACTTCAAACGATGCTCTCATTGTTGAGCAAATTATTTTGTTTTCTGGAAGAGGACGTAAAGCACTTGTTTCCCTTTGTATTCTTTGGGAGATATCAAAGATAGATTCAGTTCCATCGGGCGTCCACACCAAAGGCAAATCCAAATTTATAGGGGGGCAGCGTTGTTGGGTCAAACTCAAAATCAAGGTAGAAAAAGAGATAAAATATAAAAAAATAATACGGTCAAGTAAATCTTGTTTGATTACTGATCTTGAGTGATTTAAAATTTTTTTTGGATCATTTTACCCTCAGTTTTTTCTTTAATTACATTTTCGTTCTCGCCGTAGACTCCGTCGTCTCGTGTGAGGTATGGCGTGCCGGGCAAGCTCGCACGGGGAGCTAGCCAGGCGAGTTCGCACGGGGAGTTGGCCGGGCGAGCTCGCTCGACCAGCTCCGGCGGCAAACTTGCACGGTCAGTCCGGGATACAAAGAGCATTTTAGTCATTTTCTAATTATAATTTAATTTAATTTAATAATATTAGTCTGATCGAATTTTTGGTGTTTAAATGGTAGCTCGATAAATCAGAAATAATCCTGAACTTGACCCCCAACCAAACCACCCTTAAAAGACAGATCAATCTGTAAAATAAGTGACTAGACAATTGAAGAAATGAAACTATATCAGGTAAATGACTCGAGAAGAAATTAATTCAGAATTTATAATAGGAAATAAAACGACGTAGAAATGGAAATAGAAAAAATGAAAACACTAACCCAAGAAGACATTGTTTTTCGGAAGTGTTTCTCTCTCATCGTAGCAATATTCTTGTCTCGCAGTTCTTCCTGAAGAGCTTCTCCAGTTTTATAGTGTTTTGCAATTGACTAGATGACGTCTCTATGACCATTCAACTCGACAAAATAGTATGACAAAGAAAACCAATTGCTAGATTGGATGGAAGTTTTGGCTTTTAAATTGGTAAATATACGTAATACAAGAAAATTTATACAGAACAATGAACAAGCTTCTACTTTGATGTTGGCAATAAGTGCTTCTACTTGCCATATATATATATATATATATATCATTTATTGAATTGCAATTGTGAATTCTTTCAAACATAGATGATGAGTTAATGAACAAATAATGGCAAAAAAAATATCTTATTTGTCATTTATTACTTCAAAGTATGATAAGTGATCTTGGAAGGAATGCAAATCTCAGTTGACTTTATTCAAAATGATTAAGGCCATTCTTTGATAAAAAAGGAACAAAGTTTCATATCCTAGTTTGACTAAATGCTAATTAAAATCTTTGCTTATATTTCTTTATCTATCACTCTGAATTTCTGTGATTGAAGCTTTCTCAACCAAAAAAAAAAAGAAAAAAGAATGTAAATGATTTTGGTCCTAGTAAAAAAGACAACTAAATACACAATAACCAAATTCTTAACCATTATTTTGATATAGAAACTGTGCGTTAAAATTTTGCTTTGTTTCTTCAACTTTTTTTCTTGAGAAAAGGTCAGTATGCCATGAACATACCGATGAATTCACCTCTCTCAACGCCCCGCCATCCCGTAATGAATGATTCATCTTGTTTTGTTAGTATACCTTGGAGCGCATGACCATGTTCATGGAACATGGTTTGAATCTGAAAAGAGAAACCTGCATTAATTAGTTATTTAACGTTTAAAAGTAGATCTTTTCATTACGGATCATGGTATCGCTCCTTTTGTTTTTCACAAAATTGTTTATGATCCTTTAGTTTGTCCTTGATATGTACCTGATAAAATGTCAAGAAAGCAGGTCTACCATCTGACGGAGGCCTTATGTTACAGGCCATCAAAAACACTGGCAACCGTGTATATGCACCATTCCATGAAAATCCAACACCACGAGTAAGCAATTCAAATGTATGACAATAGTGTTTAAGCTCTCTAATGTATGGATCGAGATAAAGATATCCGACTGGGTTGGATGAAGTATCCCGGGCGGAGAAGAATCTGACGTCTTTGTGCCAAACCTGAGATAGATGACAAACTTTTTCATTGGAACTTATAGCATGTAATGTGATTCTTTTGATCGAAACAAGTACTGTAGATATGAACCTGCTGGAGCAAGGCCATCAGCTGGTTCTATGGTAACATCAAAAGTCTTCTTGACAACACTGAATGGAATCCAGTACATTTTCAAGTGAGAAATATGAAAGATGCTCCTCCTGTAAGATGAAGTACAAGCAAGGTATCGTATTAGCCTTCATAGAAATCGGTTCTGAGTATATGATAATGATAAAGTAAACGCAAACAAAATGTGACGTTTTTCTTATGGAAAATGAGCTCTCCCAATCTATATAGAGGGATATATAGGACAAACCTCAGTAGTGATATTGGGATCAGTGGCATCCTTAATCCATTTCCAGTACTTGATGTCCCATTGATTCAAATTGTCAGCTGCCGTCGCATTTATGTCTCGAACAAATCTCCTTAGGTCTTCGGTTTCTGCAGATAAGCAAAGCACTAATTAAACTACATCTTAATTTTACTGGCAATGTTATTTTTTATCAAGTAAAATATGGCTCAATTAAGCTGAGATGATATTGAAAACTTCACAGCAGAAAATTTAACTTGCCATCAATTTAAAGAAAACAACAACATAGACATATAGATATATAAGATATGCTTTGCTTTAAGGTTTGTTCGAAAGGAAGAGAACAATGTGTCCTTTTTTTAACTACAATGAGCTAAATGGAGAGCGTATTCTCCAAAACTAGTATGCAAATTTGAATCAAATTAACATACAAAACAAATATCTTACCTCTGGTTTCTTGAACGTGTTTGAATTTTCTATACTTTCCAAGCATGGTTCTAATTGTATCCAGATTCTTTGCCCAATCTCATCTTCAAAATTGAAACCATCCAAGTTACTAAAGCATGTCTAAACATGTGAAAAGTAAACCAGATAAGTGTTTTATAGGATTATATTTGTATTGAGCTTCAATAATATTGCCGGAAAATACCTCGGCGAAACTATTGAAGCCAAGAATTTTAGCATTCTGTAACCTAAGCTCCAAAATCCGCTCGATAACTGCAGTGTTGTTATACTCCTTGCTCGTTGCTTTTTGAATTCCTTCAAGATATGCTTCTCTGCGGAAAGAACTATCGCAAGCCTGCTTTTCTTACAATATCAAAATATATTGGTTTTTCCCCAGCTGCACATAGGATTTTTTTCAACTGTGGCATCTTCATCACCCTGAAAAAAGTTCGGAGGATCAGATATAAGTTAAAATGAGAAAGATGCATTCACTACACAATGTTGAAGTACCCTTGTCATGTTCAGTTTTGCCAGCATATCCGGTCCAGTGCTGGGCACGGCTTGAATCGACTTTATGTATTCAGCTGAAAATTTCTTTTCTACTGCATTCATATTTTTTACATACTCACTTCCTAAATGTCCAAGTTCCTGCAAACCAATAGAAAGCGATTTCTAACAAAAAAAAAAAGAAAAAGAAAAAGGGAGATCGGTTCACAAATCACAACCACACAAATTAGATTTGACAAGAATCTCTATATAGATCTAAACTTAGTTGTGTTTTGATGTGTATGTGTTCTTTTTTGTCTTTTCTTTATTTGAGTTAAGAGCACTATGCATGTCACACGCAATATGAGGTTCTTGATATTGAATAAGAAGAAGAAATGATGTAGGAAGAAGGGTACTAATGGAGAATACAATGTCGCAAAACTATTGGTGCACCATAATAAAAACAAGGTTGAACATGAATTAGAATACCGTCTCGATGGCCTTAAGACTCTCTTGGTCCTCCTTTGCCAGAGCAACCTCGTTCTTTCTGAAGTTCAACTGACCTGTTATAACAGATGACAAAAGAAATGTTTTAGCAGAGAAACACAAAAAATTAACTTTAGACGATGACTAGAAGAATCATTAGATGGACATCTTGATTCGCATATATATCCGAGGCATAAGCCCCAATAGCTTCTAAAAACCAATTACATCCAATGATATGCAAGTTAAAATTTATCATACAGTGATATATTTTGATTATTTTCTTCTTAAGAAAGGAGCTTTATTGGGCAACGATAACGCATATTACCTTCTACAACGCGCTGGCGAGCCTCGGTCATGGCTGGCCATGATGGAGAGTCTCGGATCGCCTTGAAAGCATTATAAATCGGTACGCTATGTTTCATCTTGAATTTAAGGTCGTCTACGTACTTCTGGATAGGAGAGGAAAAATAAACATAATATTAGGAAATATGCGAAATATAATGATGCTATGTGAGGAAAAACAGGAAATGAAAAAGAATTAGAAGCTAGGACGTACTATAGCTTCATTTGGTGCTGCGCCAAAGTCGTCCCATCTTAAATTATAGTAAAGTGTCAGGATCCAACTGAAAACCTCTATCCGGTCATTGATCTTCTCCAGTGGTCTCACAAGCTTAGACCACTCGGGCTCCACTTTCTTCTCCAACTCATTAAACTCGCGCTCCTACATCAGAGTAGCAACAGGTAAATAGAAGAAGAAGAAGAAGGGCAGCAGCAGCAGGAGTTTAAGGATCTGACCATATTTTCCATAACGTGTTTGTTGCCGGGGACCAAGTGCTCAGGGCGGATGAGGTCATAGGGCGGGATGTCCCAATCGAGGAGAAGGGGATTTGTCTTGTCGTCTTCTTTGGCCACCAAGAGAGGGAACGGTTTGTCCGCGGAGTGGACAAAGCGAACGAAGAAGATGAGGAGAAATAGGGCGGGAAGCGGGCTCCCCATAGTGAGAGTGAGGGACGATGCATGGATGACCTCCAAAGGTATATGTATATACAGGTGGACCCAGCGGGAAAGACGGTTTTTACCGTTATGTTAGTTTGTCATTTGTGGCGGATGCACAGATTTTGTACCGGGTCGGTGACGTTCAGTTTATCGGGACTTTTCACGTATACCCTTGAACATATCTGTAATTATGTTCTTATTTATATGAGAATCGATTGTTTTTTGGTTTGTTCTATTTTTGTTCTTCATTATTGTGTCAAGATTAATACAAGAATCTCCTCTCTCACATCGTCAATAATTTAAACTTTATTACTTTACCAAATAATTCATAAGAACTTGCAATTTGTTATAGTGTTGCATTTAATTGATTATGCAATGACACTTGCAATGATTTCTAGTTTTTTTTTTATGTCACGCCATAAATGTTTTGGTATATATACAAGACCAAATTTTTAAATATGTATATATAACAATAATCTACAAATTTATACTTATAACTCAAAAAAATAAATCTTAATAATATCATTAAATTTTTTTATATTATCTTATCATAATTCAACATATTTTTTAAGTATTAAAACAAATAAGTTTGATCTAAATGTACACTTCACTTTATATCTTAATTGTTACTCAAGAATTTATATCTAATAGACAAATCTACAAGAAAATGAGTAATCAAATCTATAAAAGAATGAGTAATCCTATATTAAGATAATATTTTCCATGGTTCGCGGTTTCGGCCGGTCCCGAACCGAAACGTTTCGGCCGACAACGTTTCGGTTTCGGGGCCGGTCGGTCCCGAACCGAAACCCAATTTTTCGTTTCGGTTAGGTTTACTGTTCATAGTTACTGTTTATCTTCACGAGCGCGGGGCGGGGGGGAACGCGTTTGCTGACGAGCGCGCGGGGAGCGGCGAGCTCGCCGGGCTCGAGTCCGGGCGGGCGGGCGGGAGCTCGCCGGGCTCGAGCCGCGGTGCGCGGGCGAGCGGATCGCGGGCTCGAGGCGTTCGGAGCCCGGGCAAGTGGGCGCTCGCCGGGCTAGAGCCCGAGCGGCGCGGCGGGCGGGCCTCGCGCCGCCGCCGGGGGGTGGGGGGGGGTGGGGGGGGGGAAGTGGGAGGGGGCGGGGGGCGGGGAGAGAAACTCGCGCTGGTTTCGTGTCCGAGCCCAAGGGCCATGCGCACTCGCTGGTTTATCGGCACTCTATCGCCTATCTCGCGCCCTCACCGACCTGACCCGTACTTCCGCAAGATGAAGCCGGCCTTACACTAAGGTCAACACTATCGCTAATTTGATTTCGGTGTCAGTATCGATTTCTATCAGATACTGTTCACGTACATAATATTTTTTACGTAATTATTCATTATTTTTTTAAATTTTTAAACATATTATAATTTTTTAATTTGAAGTTAAAAAATAATTAAAATAAAGTTAAATTTTAGTCAAAATAGGATTTTCATTTTAGACATTCAATATATGATTATACTTCAGAACCGCTGCCACGAGATCGCGCAGAACTAGTTGTTCTGGCTCATGTCTATAAATGCTCGTCCGGATTATCCAGGTACTGAATTTGTAGTTCCACACCCAGATGTTCCAAACTCAACTGATGATGATTATAATGATTAGTTGTATTATCTTAAAATTTATAAAATTATGTATGTGTGAAGTACATTTTAATGAAAAGTTAAATGTGCTTATGCTAATTTTAACTTTTAATCATATTCATGTTATTTCTTATATGTCTTTTTAATATACTAATATATATTAAAAGTAGACAATATCAGTGACTAACTATCAAAATTAATATTAATTAACTAAAATAATATTTAATATTATGGTAATATTAAGTATAAATTCATTCCTAATTTTTCAAATTTTTCCAAATTTTTTTTAATATTTTATCATATTTTTAATTTGAAGTCAAAGTACAGTCAAAATATAGTCAAACTCTGGTCAACACCCAATTAATAATTTTTAAAAATCTTTCGGCCGAAACCGAAACGGCCGAAACTAAAACCGAAACGGCCGAAACGTATCGGTTTCGCTGGGTCCCGAAACCGAAACCGAAACCGAAACGGTAAACCTTGATATTTTCATACACATAGTATATAACTTAGGTAACCAGTTCTAAACAAAATCAAATCATTCCAATGATTCAAAATAAGTATCACAAATATAATTTAATTAGGTTACTAAATCCATATGATGATATACTAAAATGAATTGGTAGAATCAAAAGGGTGAACAAAACCCAAACTTTGGACCAGTTAGGAGCTAATACACCTAAGATAAAGAATCATGGCCCGCAAGAGGCCGAACACCAAAGCATAAGAAGCCTAATATCCTTAGCCAAAGTAATTATATTGAGTTTTTATTAATTTCAAGTACCTCAGCATAAGCAGATCAGAATCTGAATCGTTATGGACTTTTATCCTCAAAAAAATCCTGGCAAATTCTAGATCTATGATAATATGTTATAAGTAATTCGGAAAGATTATAACTCTCAAATTGCGAGATTTGAATACACTCCACAACCTATAAAATATTGTCGTCTCTGAAAAAATAAAGATTAATATTTCTTTCTTCTAAATAATAGACTGCATGCTCAAAATTGACTTGAGTGTCAGAGCGATTATTACCGAAGAGTTTCCAATGATTCTCTTCACTTTTTATCCCGATACAAATTAGTGAAAGAGTAATCTAGTGGATCGATCTTAAATAGCCTTTCAAACCAACATCGATAGAGAATCAGACTCTGTTAACACCATCACTAAGAACTTATCCATAAAATCACAAATCAAGTTAAAATAAAATGAATGGTGTCTTCTATATGAAACCGTGAGCTCACACATAATAGTGACCGAAATAGATACAAATTGGCAAATTGGAAACTAATAATACTAATAGATGTTAGAGATTACCCATAAAATAGATACTATTAGAAATGTGTTGCTATTATGATACCCATAAAAGTAGCAGCAAAATTGATTTTTACAAAGTACAAATATATATTGACATAACTATTGTTATCTCTAATGATTGGACCAAAACAAAATACTATTATTATCTCCAATGGTTGGAATAATATAGTACCATTATTATCCCTAATTGTTAGCCTAAAATAGAATGTTATTATTATCCCTAATGATTGGATTAGAACATAATACAAGTGGGAGACAATCAAGTCAATACAAATTATAACACGAAGATTCAAAAATATTTTCAAATAAAATAATTTTTATTCATAATCTCATGCATGATTTTTTCAAATTTAAAGTACATAAGCCTAAAATAAGGTTAGAAACTAAGCAATTACTTTTACAAATTGCATGCATGATTTTCATGTTCAAATTCTATAATTTAAATATATATCATAAAGGTAAATAATCTTTTCATAAATTCACATGCATGTTTTTTATATTTTAAAAATAAGTAAATATAATAATAATAAAAAATAGGATATAATTCTCTCGGAAGATATTCAAATTATTAAGAAGTATTTGAGAATATATGTACCATATAATTATAGTCTATTCTTATCAAAAAAATATAAGTTCACAAAATAGGTCACTAACTTAACATTATTGGAAATTATTCATTCTCTTACTTGATGAAGAAGTCACGTCCAATTCAAAGGAATTAGCTCAATTCTCCTCCCTTAAGCCTATGCATAAAGTGAACATAAATATAATTATCGATATCAAAGAATATGATTTCTAACACATTAATTTAAATATAATCTTAGTTAACATCTTTGATATTACTTTAACACATATTAAAAGTATTATCCAAGATTTAGTTAAAAGCTCATGCCACAATAGTTTTATCTTAATCTCATGTCTGACATGAACTAGTTAGAATAACCTTAAAATCAAAGTCACATATCCTCCTGATATTAAAGTCAATGAACACATATAATACAATTTATGATCATGGATTACATTATAATTCCCAATACATAATCTTAACTAAATGAAATTAAGATATTAGTATTATTTCTAATGCTAAACACAAGATTTCATTGCATGAATTGAAACCATAGTCTTAAAATAATTATATCACAATCTATTACATAGTACTTTTCAAATAAGATTAGAAAAATCTTTTCACATGCCAAAAATTCAAATATCAAAAGACCCAAAACTTATTAGTAACATTAGATTAAATTTGATATCGAAAATCATACTAATAGCACCAATATTTATTCAAATTATATGATAATTTGATCTGACAAACTTTAATACTAAATCAAACTAATAACATCACATACAATAGAGAAAAAAAGGATAAAACATAAAACCTAAATTTTTGATTTTTGAATCTTGAAAATATATGATTGATGAAGAAGAGCAATGCTTTCCTCCTCCTACAATGAAGATCTAAACCTTAATTTTTTTTCTATGGTCAACAATTTTATTGTCAAAATTCTGAAGTCAGCCACTACTTTTTTTTCCCTCAAGCAGCCAGTGCCGCTTTTCAAAAGAAAAAAGATAAATAAATAATTCACAGGAGAAGGAAATCATAGCTTAAGTATTTTAATTGACTATTTTGTAAAAAAACCCTTTAAATTTAAGAAATTTATAATTAGGTTCAAAAGTTTTTTATTTTTTGGGTTTTCACACTTGACTCATCAACTGCTCTTGAGCTCCCTTCCAGTCCCATTGGCTCTCAGCGATTGTAATTTTTTATTATTTGATACTTTGATCATTGCCATAGTGATTCCTCTTGTGGCGCTCTCTTCGGCATGCGTTTGTTGATAAGCTTGCGTTTGTAACTCAACTAGAGCTTGGCAGTTTGAAATTCTATTATACTTGTGATTCCATATGCAAATGGAAGATAAAATGATTCTCAAGTAGAACTTGCAACAAAGGGCACAAAATCATAATAAACCCTGAGTTTCTATTTCACCATAAATAATAACAAGTTACAGAGATGAAACTTCATTACCCAACTACTGCCCATCACGAGAAAACAGAACATTAAACGTTGATGCTCTTAGATTTATGATTCTTAAATTTTTTTTCTCGATCATTTGATATTAGCAGTTGGAACTGATATGCCTCTAACCCGGGAAAAAAGTTCAGCGTCCATTACCGGTTTCAGACCTTGAAAATCAACAAAACCCTAAGGGGGAAAAGAAGATGCATCAGTATGACATTAATGAACGATTCAGTATTACTCTGCAGATCGACATATTTGACTGCAAGCGAGAATGCAAGTGATTGAACCTGATCAATCGATTTGCGTCCGGCGAGTGCAAGAATGGCTGGCTTCTCGAAATCTGCGACCAATCTCCTTCCTCGTCTGCTTCAAAAGGTCATGCCTCTACACATGGTATGTACAAAAAACAAGATAAGCAGAAGGCAAAAGTGTGGGGCGAAGAAATGGCATGTAGCTTACCATTTCTTCCACGATCTTTTTGATTGCGGGCACGATGCGCTCAGGCTCGATGTCCCATGTGAGCAGCAAGAGGTTGGTCTTGTTGTCTCCTTTGGTGACCAAGAGAGGGAAGGAGTGGGCGGAGTGAGCAGAAACAGAGGCAATGAGCCCGGCCAAGGCAAGGACCAAGGGAAGGAGATCTGAGCTTGCCATTGTATCCAGAGGTGAAGATGCAAGCTCTGAGAATCAAGGGTTCATAGAGAGGAAAGGATGCAAAATACTGGAGTTTATGTCAGTTAAAAGCGTTAGTCTTCTGTACTAGAACAAAAGTTTTGGAGCATATTCTAACCTAGTTTTTGCCAAAAGCACTTCCAAGGCAAGCCCCATGCAATCAGGGCGAGATGAGATGGGACGCACGGTCCACAGTCCGCCAAATCAACCTGATAAGAAATTGTAAAACTTGTATACTTGTCGAGTTTTTTTCACTAAATATATATTAAAAATGTAATTAATGTTTTAACATTTTCAAAAATCGACGAGGATGATTTGCAATACGAGCAAATGATGTCACTTAATCGGTCCATGTTGACGTCTACATGGTCTCTGCCTTTTCTTCTCACTTCGTGTGTTGAAATGGGCTCTTCTTCAATTGTGTCGTGACTCGTGAGTGGCACGCGGCATCTTTTGTATATTATAATGCTCTGACCATTATAAATAGGGACCCTTAGAGGTGACCAACCAATGGGACCCATTACCAGCCCAAAAAGCAAAGGTATGCTTTTTGCATGCATGCCCTCCCTTTTTTTCGAAATTCCTAAAAACGACATTATGCATGAAGCATTAAAGCTTCTCTCTTTTAGGGGGTCATTTGCAAATAAGTTTGTAGAAAGGTGCATAGAAGAAAATTCCCCCCCCCAAAAGCGGCAGATTCATGAGTCATGATGACAGCTTGGATTTCTCTGGCAACTTGGTTGCGCTCCTTTGGAGATGAATGATCACATGGAATTAGGGAAGAATCCGTGGGGATTTGCACCTAATCCAACTTGTACGGCATAAGCTTTTTGTCAAACGAAGTTGAACCTTTGTTTGTATAATTGTTAGTCTGATAAACATAATGTTAATAAGTCTGATTGAGTTGCTTTGCGATGAACACAAATTACTTTTACAGAGAAATGCAGGCAATTGTTCAACTTTATAGGGGTGTATATGCAAAAAGGCCTTCATTTTTCTTGATTAGTGAGAACAAAAAAAGATTAGGGACCTTCTTATATATAAGAAGAAACTGCTATTTGATTGATAGAGACAGAGAAAAGTTGTTATAATCCGTCAATTTAGTTCATGTCACTTCAGCCGTAACTGTCGGTTTCCAACACTTGCATTCTCCAAAATCAGACATCTTCTTTTCCTTCCAAATCACGTATTTATCCGAAAGTGATTAAGACTTCCTGGACAAATCGCATGTATATTCATTTCTTAATCTCGATATACTAAAAAAGGTTTTCGCGAAAAAACCGAAAAATCCTCTCCATTCTGACAAAAAAAAAAAAAAAAAAAAGGAAAACAATTTCCAAAAATAAAATACTGCAAATAAATAATCCCTCGGACGCGCTTCTGCTGCCAGGCGGCCCAGGCCAGCCCACCACCCCCAAAAAATAATTAAAAAATTAAAAGGAAAATTCCCACCTGCCCCCCTCCACCGCCACCTTCTCCTCCGCCAGTCCTTCCTCCTCCTTCTTCACTCCCTCCCCCGTCCCCACCCTGCTCCCGCGCCACAATGTCCCTCCTCCTCCAAACCGTAACGATAGCTCTGATTCTCCTTCCCCTCCCCTCCTCCCTTGCTGCCGACGCCGACGTCCTCGCACAACTCGCCAAGTCACTCCACAACCCCCCCTCCTCCTGGCTCGCCGGCTCCGACCCCTGCAAGCCCAAGTGGGACGGTGTCACCTGCGACTCCTCTGGTCGCGTTACCGACCTCAACCTGGCCTCCCGCTCCCTCTCCGGCGTCCTCCCCTCCTCCCTCTCCCAGCTCTCCGCCCTCCAGTCCCTCCAGCTCCAGCAGAACCAGATCTCCGGCCCCCTCCCTGCAGGCCTCTTCTCCGGCCTCTCCGCCCTCCAGCGCGTCTCCTTGGACGATAATCCCTTCGATCCCTGGCCTATCCCGGACGATCTCGGCCAGTTGAACAGCCTCGCCGACTTTTCCGCCTCCAATGCCAGCATTACCGGCCAGATACCGGCCCTTCTGGGCGACATGCCCAGCCTCCAGTCGCTTCGTCTCTCTTACAACAACCTCACCGGAGAACTCCCCTCCTCTTTTGCCGGATCCGGTTTCCAGAACCTTCTGCTCAACAATCAGAAGCCCGGAGCTCGGCTTTCAGGAAGGATCGATGTGATCGGCTCCATGACCCAGCTATCCATGGTGTGGCTGCAGTCCAATGGGTTCACCGGCCCAATCCCGAACGTCTCCAACCTCACCAATTTGCAGTCTTTCAATGTGCGCGACAACCAGCTCTCCGGGCTCGTGCCGCCGTCGCTGCTTTCTTGCTCCACGCTTAACAATGTCACCTTGTCGAACAACGAGCTGCAGGGCCCCTTCCCGGAGTTCAGCGCGAGCAATGCGAACCTTGATGTTGACAAAGGCAACAACTTCTGTAACTCAAAGCCGGGACCTTGCGACCCAAGAGTGATGGTCTTGTTGTCGGTCTCAAGTGGATTTGGATATCCTTTATTTCTTGCTACGTCGTGGTCGGGGAACAATCCCTGTGCCAATTGGTTGGGGGTTATCTGTGATCCGCAGGGGAAGAACATTACTGCGCTCAATTTTGCGGACCAGCATTTCACCGGGTTCATCTCGCCGGATATTGTGAAACTTACAACACTGCAGAAGCTGTTTTTGAGTAATAATGCCCTTACTGGTAGTATTCCCGAAGGGTTGGCGTCTCTGCCATCGATTCAGCTGCTTGACTTTACAAACAACAACCTTTCAGGGAAGGTTCCGAGTACCCATCCAGGGTTGACACTGAAGTATGGCGGGAATCCCAATCTCAGAAACAATACAGGTCCTGTTGGTGGTTCTGACTCACCTTCAGATGGCGGTAATGGGCCAAGTGGTTCTTTCCCTCCCGGAAGCCAATCTGGTAAATCAAGCTCTAGCTCAGTTGGTGTGATTGTAGGTGTGGTTGTGGCTGTGGTGTCTGTTGTTAGTTGCACTGCGGGTTGCTTTTACTACACTCAGCACAAGAGGAATGCAAAGAAGTTTGGGCGGGTACAGACACAAAGCCCTCCTCATGAGCCTGAAATGGTTAAGATTGGGATTGCAGGTATGAGCTCGAACAGTGGAGCTGCAAGTGAGCTTTACAGCCAGAGCAGCACTGGTAGTGCTGGCACATACATTATGGAAAACCACAACTTGCTCCTGTCCATTCAAGCTCTCAAGGCTGCCACTAATAACTTTAGTGAAGATAATATTTTGGGCAGGGGTGGATTTGGAGTGGTTTATAGAGGTGATCTGAATGGGACATTAATCGCTGTGAAGAGGAATGAATCTGATTTGATGGGTACAAAGGGAATGACAGAGTTTCATGCGGAGATTGATGTTCTTAGAAAAGTTAGGCATCGACATTTGGTTGCTCTTTTGGGGTATTGTATTGATGGAAATGAGAGGCTACTGGTGTATGAGTATATGCCGGAGGGAACACTGGGGCAGCATTTGTTTGATTGGCAAGAGGGCAAGTATGCTCATCTTAACTGGAAGCAGAGGCTAACAATAGCACTGGATGTTGCTAGGGGAATAGAGTATTTGCATAGCTTGGCTCAGGAAAGTTTCATTCACAGGGATCTCAAGCCTTCGAACATTCTTTTGGACAAGGATTTGAGAGCTAAGGTTTCAGATTTTGGATTGGTGAAGCTTGCTGACAAGGGAAAGTCTATGATGACACGTTTAGCTGGGACTTTTGGGTATCTTGCTCCTGAGTATGCTAGTAAGTATTTCTTTTTATTTAAGTATGAATTATATATGTTATTTCCATTTTCGTATGGAGTTGCTAGGTTTAGGTGTCTTTGATTGTTAGAAATGGTCACCTTTTCTTTGATCTATGGTTTGATAGATCTAATTTCTTTGATTTGTGGTATAGTCATGCCAAGTAATATGAGTTTGTTTATAATATGGGAAATTTACTTGTCATCATGTTTGAATTTCTCATATTATGATCTGGGCTTACCCTATGATATAAAGAACATGTGCGACAAATTGTCATTGCTTACTGTCACACCAGCCAAACTTCTACCCTGAAATTTCGCCCGTAATGGCGCCAAGGTTCGCCCACCTCAGCCTGCCAAACTTGCACAAGCCTACAAGAGTACAGAGGAGAAGAAAAGTACAGCAACCTTGCCAACCTTTTATTGCTCACATAAAGGAAATACAACTCTTAATGCGGAGTGACACTACAAGTCTCTCTACCTATGTATGTCCCAGCTCAATAGACCCCCTACTCTATTTATAGTACACATATTTAGCTATAAGTAACTGCTGTAGATCATGGAGAATATGTTCCACATTGTTCTCCCTGCAGTTCAATTGTTGGAGGCCATGGAGAACATGCTCCACAATATTCTCCTGACAGTTAGTTGACTCTCTAAACTGCTGTCACCTGTCCCACGAGCCCTCAATTGCCTCTTTACTGGCCACGTGTCCCTTGACAGTTGTAGCTCTGGTTCTCCAGCCTATAGCCACGTGTCTTCAGCCTGCGACGCCAAGTGTTCAGGTTGTTCACATGCTCCTGCAGCTCACTTTAGCCAACCTGTCCCGCTGCTCGCTCTGCAAGACTGTTTGGGTGTTCGGGTCTCCATCCGAATATATCGTGATTCCATCACTTGCTGCTATGTGTGCTGCCCGCGCACACATATGTATATGTTGGAGGCAGTCTGTCGGCTCGTATGATCATGCGCTCTCTCGCATGATACTCCTCGTAGTGGCACCGACCATCACAGCTGGTTGTTTGCTCGTATGTGTGCTGCCCATGCACACACACGCTGGAGGCACTCCATTGCCTCTGAGATCATGAGGTCCGTTATATGATCTCGTTGTGGTGGCACCTACCACTCACAACGGGTGTAACACTTACCATAATGGGCACTTCTATTGTTGTACCTTGGGTTACTGATGCCCAAACTTCTTATGGTTATCACTCCTCATTAATCAGTAAATCGTTCTTCAATCATCCTCTGCTTAGTATTCCTAAGGTGAGGATTCTTAAGGAAATGAGTAGTGTGATTCTTAATGCAAAAATCCGCTGATATTCTAATGAAGAGGTCATATTATGGTGATCTTCATTTTCCTAGCTTCTAGTTTCAAATTGACATCTAAAATGATGGATAAGAAATAGTTAAAGTCAAGTGTGATCTGTTTCATTTATATTCCTCTTCATGGTTGGAAACTAATTTTCGTCGCAAATAACATCTTTGCTGTCTTGTTTCCATGGTAGATGAATGCACTTGTGGTTTTGTTGTTTCTATAATCGTTATTGTATCCTAACATGCTTCCATGTGCAGTTACTGGAAAAGTGACGACCAAGATTGATGTTTATGCATATGGTGTGATCCTGATGGAGCTAATCACTGGAAGGAAGGCACTTGATGAGACCCGGCCTGAAGATGAAACCCACTTAGTAACATGCTTCCGCAGAAATATCATCAACAAAGAAAAGTTCATCAAAACAGTGGATTCTTCTGTTGATCTTGACGAAGAAGCAAGAAACAGCTTATTAGAGGTAGCAGAACTTGCACGCCACTGCACAGCACGCGAACCTCATCAGAGGCCTGACATGGGCCATGCTGTTAACATTCTGGCTCCATTAGTCGAGCAATGGAAGCCCAGCAACTGTGATGATGGAGATTATGGCGATTCTGGCACAAACCTTGCTCTAAGACTTCAGCAATGGCAGTTTGGTGACGGGACTTCTACAACTGATTTGCTCAGCAGCTACAGAGGAAGCATCGAAATCTCTCGTGTAGCGAGTATGATGAGGAACCAGTGATCTCAAATGACAGCTCATCAGTGTTGAGGCAGGAAAACTCCTGACGTTTTCTCAACAAAAATCTGAAACAATTTGAAGATGAGTTGAAGAGCAAGTGAAGCAACTGGCATGATGGACATCTGGATTGAACTCCATCTCCAAGATGTAGTTTCTTTAATTTCGCTTGCTTCTTTTTCCTCTCTAAGAGCATTACTTTCTGCTTTTGATATAAATAGTTTTCTTCTGTGAAACCAAGGTAACAGAGGCTGCTCTGGGTTGCATTCTAGACTGTCATGAAAGCAATTAGTTTTTCGTGATGTGGACAGTTAGTGGCAAAGCACGATGGGATTAATTGATTACAGAATTTTTTTTTTTAAAGAAGAACACTGGTTGTTGCATTAATTGTTTTCTTTAAATTTTTAAACAGTTGGCCCAAATAATTTTTGTCAAAGATGATGTCTTGCAGTTTGTAATGAAGTGGGATTCTCTGTCATTTTCATTTTGATTATGAAGGGTGGAGAATTGTGAGTTGTTTAATTTTTTTTTTCTGTTCTAGGTCTTCAATCTTTTGGATTGATCACATGGAAGACGGTAATTGATCTTTTTTGGTCATGTGGTCGTTGCGTAGAATGACTTGGAAACAAGTGGTGCACATAGGCTAAGAGGTATTATTGGCTTGGAAGGCATGTTACATGCCTGGTTGCTCTTGAAAGGGTAGTCAAAAACTTATTATTATTATTAGGAAAAATCATCAGAAAATTTTTTAAAATTTTTAAAATTTAAGATCAGTCACTCATATTTTCGAAATTGAGGATTAGTTTTAAAAATTTTTGAAATTCAGGATCAGTATCCGAAAGTGTGATTTTCTTAAATAAAAATATATTTTTATCATTATATATAAATATTTTAACTTATATATAGATGTTGACAAATTGATAATATTACATTTCTATTTCAAAAAATTACACTTTTAGAGACTAATCTTGAATTTCAGATGTTTTCAAAAGTTAATTCTTAATTTAAAAGCATGAGGGGTTGATCTGAATTTCAAAGGTTTTCAAAGATTTTTTAGTAATTTATAATAATTATTATTATTAGAAAAAAAATTTTGTATGATCCTAAAGTCGTTATTCTTTTATATTATTGTAAAAATTATAATTTGTTATGTATTCCTGAAAATTAAATTTTTTTTTTCTGAAATACCTATAAGAATTGTTTATATATTTGCGAAAAGTTCTTTTTTCTTCAAATATTTTTCTTTTAAAAAAATAAAATATTGAAAATATGCGAAATAAAATAATTTTTGCAGGATGTAAAAAAAATTTATGACTTTGAACGGATGTATAGAAAATTTTTTCTTATTATTATCAGAAAAGTTGGAAACTTGAATGGCAATGGAGTTACAAGTTTGTGTCTTTCCTTCCTTTCCACGGGGCTAAAGTAGGCAACAAATGGAAATCAGACCCAAGAAAAGGCTGCTTCCGAGGCGCTGATGGAAGAAGAAGGCTCAAATCATGCTCTAGACGCTTAAATTCCCAACTTTCCCTTCGTCAATGAGTTTCTGACTGCCTATCAGGTCCACCTCGTTGCCTCCGTCTCCAAGCGCCGCATCGGCAGCCCCTATTGGCACAGCATCCTCTCCGTATATCCCTTTGCTAACCTGAACGAGGTGGAGATGCAGTTTGAGAAAATCCTGACATGAACCCCTCTACGGCCGCTGCCGGTGCGCTCAAGCTCGTCATGGAGGCCTGATCCGAGCTATCTTGCAGACGTCCTTTGGGCGTCACTGAGCACGCGCCAGGCGCTGATCGCGTGATCTCGGTTATGTGTTCGACTTGTTTCGCGCCGAATTTCATCATGGATTCTGCCGATACTGTCTCCTGGATTGGCATTTTCCAGTGTATCTCTTGCATGGAGCGTACTGCTGCACCAGCTTTGGCAACTCAAAAACTGGATGATGTGGATTGTCGGTTCCTCTGTTCCCAGCTCTCCATATCGTCTAAGAAAAAGGCGAGGAGCATCGTCAGCTTGGATGCGAGCACAACCGGCTGGAGCTGTACCACCAGGGCTTCAGGGAAAACTGGCGAAGTTATACCGTGGCTGCAGGGAAAACTGGTGGGGTGTTCAGTTGCTACACCGCCAAGGCTGCGGGGGAAACTGGTGAAGTGTCCGGTTTGTGACAGCGAGTACAGGGTCCGCCCGGAAGGTTGGTGTACTGGTCAATGCGGGTGCGGCACAAGATGAACTCAGAAGGTGGTGAATAATCCTCGCCGGTGCTCTGCGGTGGCCGAACTTGGGCTGCCTCTTGTGCAACAGCAGAAGTGTGCTGAACTTCTAGTTTCATTGTTTATAATTCTGTATTTGAGTTGCCCTTTAGCTGTAGTAATGGAATATAAATTTTAATTTAAGAAAAAAAAAAAAAAAGCAAAGGTCACCTTTCTTGTTCTGCATGCTGTCAGTATTTTGCAGGATGGCGTTGATTGCCATGAATAGAATAATATCAATACTGCTACTATTATCTCAAAAAAGTCCATAATGATATTACGCATGAGAGTGAAAAACCCTTTTTTCCCATATATCAGGGTGTTTAATGTACTTATAGATAGACAAATCTAACAAATATATCCAAAATCCAATAATGCTTTTCCTGCAATAAAACTCTTACACAGCATCCAAATTGCTTTTACAAGACAATTGTACTCCGTATTCAACCCCCTCTCATTCCCCCATACAACAAGAGTTCCCCCATACAACAAGAGTTCATACTTTCATGAGACCTTGGGATCCATCCACGGAGCCGATTGCAGGAAAAGGTGATTGCCCCTTACTGTAACATGCAGGTCAAAATGAAATGAATCTACTAATTAAATCAAGTTTATTCATAGATTGAGAATCACACTGGCTGTTATAGACGGATGAAAAGCAAAAAAAAATTTAAAAAAATTAAAACTCAGGTAAAGCTTCCCCAAAACCACATAAAATAATGCTATAAATAACATGGAAAACAAGGGCCCGCTATAGGTTGTCACGACTGCACAGCCAGCCGCTGAAGATGCTCACAGAACACTTGAAGGCTCACGTCATCAGTGAAAATAACATCGGAGCCTGGGGTGACCTCATGAGCAGAATTATATGTAGCTGAGGGGTTCAATTTTGCCAGCAGAAATCTTGCCTGCAGGGTGGACAAGGGA
The DNA here is from genome assembly GCA_005019695.1 of Trichopus zeylanicus subsp. travancoricus. NCBI lineage: Eukaryota > Viridiplantae > Streptophyta > Magnoliopsida > Dioscoreales > Dioscoreaceae > Trichopus > Trichopus zeylanicus. Next base: position 234,006 of record RXID01021554.1, read on the forward strand.
CAAGTGTCAGTGAGCAGGCATCTGTAGGCAACCCATTAACATGGAAATTTGTGTAGATATAAGCTGAAATAAAAAATATCTATATTCCCCACTATTCTGAAAAGAAAATAAATGGAGTTTCTCAAAAGCAGACTGCATATCAATTTATCTGACTCGGTCTATGGGTCACAAATATTGGGGCTAAGTCCGTTTTTTATTTAATTCACTATCCTAGCCATGGAATTTCAGACAGAAGAATGAATTAATTTTTCTTGGTATATTGATCTGTTAGGTCGAAAGCCAAGAAATCACAATCCAAAGAGTTATGGGTAGATTCAAGTCATATGATACAAACATCCGTCAAAGACCAATAAGGACAAGCACAAACTTCTTATTCAATTCAGTCTTTAGCACCACAAAGAAACTCAACTTCCACCATGTTCATTCTTTCACTTCATAAGAAGCTCTTCAGATAAGTAAACGGTTCCATACATAAAAGCAAGTTAACAACATGAGATGATTTGTCTTCAAAATTGCATGTGGAGTGAAAGCATAATTTGTCAGCTCATAAATATACAGGGGAAGATGTATGAGAGCAGGATTCCAGACCTGAGAACCATGCTGATCACAAACAACTAATCTAGGAACTGGGAACCGATCTCTTATGATTATCTGGGCATCATCTTGTGGGGCTTGTAATAGCTGAGCAAAAGCCTGCAAATTTAAGAAAAGGAAACAAGTCCAGTTACTTGAAGATCATAAATTAACACAACTTACAAGGTTCCCAATTCCAGAACGGACAACCATAAAATGGAAGACAACATATTATTTGTGCACAAGTATGTGCGAGTACAACAACAATAACCCAATGCTAAAACATACTTATCCACTCTTTATAACCAAATAGCAGAAATTGAACAAAAACCAACCATACATCTTATACATAGAAAACTTGTGTTTCTCAAATTATCCTCCAAAATAAATAATTCACAGCCCATTTTGTGAATGAGTTCATCACATAGATATTTTTTGCTTTCAAGGTAGGATAGGTCATGGACAGTTGTTGATTCACAAATCTATATAGCACAACAAGCATGCAGAGCCTAGGTAGTCTTGGTGACACTGTCAAACAAGAATGGTTTATTTTCCTCAAACTTTATAGAACTTAAGCAGCTTGAAGTCAAACAATGAAAAGAAAATTTTAAGATCACCAATCAATAGCTTACACCCATAGAAGCAAACTAGAATACTAAGAAAGCTTAGTGGATATACTTCAGCACACATCCAAATTCTTCAATACACACTTCTAAAATGTCAGAAGTCTGATCCAGCGTATATTTCCTAGATCGGAAGACAGGAAGGCCCTAGTATATACAAGGCTGACAAAAGAAAAGATACAAGACATTATTAATCCAACACCTGCAAAAAAAAAATACAAAGGGAAGAACAATGAATGCTAGTCAAAGCAACATCTGGAAACATCCCCAGGCTAGCTCTGCATTCAAGTAATATATATGTGGAACACATTAGAAGGACACACTGTGGCCGATCACAGCCCATTCTTTTTAGAGTTACTCCTAAGACAAAGCCAAGACTGAATCACCAAAAGCATAGTCCTAAGGTTTTATTTTTTGAAACCCGTAGAGCCTGTTCTCAGGCTGATATCAATGCATCACACAAGAGAAGTAAACAATAACACTATGGAAAAGAAATTCAAATTACCACCAACCTGATGCTCTGGCTGATTCTGGTAACCCATGTTCCGCCACTGAGCGATTGTCATTCCATGAAATATAACTACACTAAAATATGCATCAAGGAGAAGTATACGGTCGGGCGCTATAGAAGCCACATCCAATAATGTAGGCGTAGGAGGTGCATTAAAAGAATAGGAAAGCAATGAAGGTTGGATCATCACTACAGAATTGGTAACACTTTCACGATTCAGTAGCATTCGAAAATAAGCCGTTTCATCAGGACTATTGTTGAAAACCTGTAGCAACAATGCCAAGAGGAAATTTCGCTAAAAGGCTTTTTGAAGAAACCACAAATGCTCATAGCAGTTATTATCATATCACCTGTACAAACTGTGACCGCCGGAGATTAAACATAAATTGTGGAAATATCGAGAAGTTTGGATTAATGGTAAATGAAGTAGGATCATCTTTTCGATATTCACCAAATCTTGAGCAAAGTCGAATTAGAGAACGGTCCAACCATCGTGTCGCATCGAACTCTTCCTGATAGAAAGGAAAAAGGTTATCTCATCACTTTAATGGCCGCTGTAAAGCCTGAAGCCTACAACCAATTAAGTGTACAATTGGTGGTGGTGGTGGTTTTTTTTTTTTTTAAATCATTATTTTTATTTTTAAGGTGGTTGGTTGGGAGAAGAAGAAGGGAGTGGGGGGGCGGGGGGCGGGGCAGGATGGTTTGCATATTGTTCTGTATGAAAATACTTGAGAACCATAAGAGTACAATGTACTACATCACAATTTAAACCTAGGAGCAGGGAAAAAGATAGCATTATCACAACTGAGCAATCTTTGTCAGTAAATTCTTTCTATATCTGCTTTAACAGATGCTTGCTTATCTTTTTCAGGATTTTTAACCATAAATTGTAATTAATGTGAAACCAGGTAACTAACCTCCATCTCCATTTTCAAGGAGACATATCTTGCTAATACAACAGCTGCAGCTTCCTGGTCAAACCCTGCAACCAATTCCTGTATGGAATATGCCCAATCATTGCATGACTCATAAACAAAATAAATTGTAGCAGTGAAAATACATACAATGCCAAAATATTAGAATTCGAGATATGAAAATTGTAAACTACGTAGTACAAAATTTATTGACAAATAGGAAACTTACATTTACTCTTGTTGCCCTAAAAAAATCATGCAGAAAACAAACAAGGAAACTAAAACCTTATTTTCCAAATATAACAGCAGTCTAAGATTACCAGCCACAAATGGGGAATTGAGCTGGCAATCCTGAAGAGGTGAGTCTCCATGCTCGTAACATAAGAAATACAACTGAAAACCTAGGGCTACTCATCCAAAAGGTCACAGTTGTGGCGAAACCCACACAATAGCACATCATCATTCTAAACAAACATAATCAGGTGTTTTTGACTGCCTTATATTACTGACATCAAATGAATAGAACTCTAGCCAAGTGTGCTATAAATTTACCCTCATCTAGTATGAATCAGTGGGACATATGAAGCCATGTGAAGGTTGGAGAAAACTAATGAAATGAAACCTACAAAAAATTCTAAACTCACAAAAGCTTGTTGTTGATATTTTTTTCTAGTTCCTATTCTTCAAAGTGCTTGTCAATTGAAGTATATCCAGGTAATCAACTTTCTTCATTACATGGGAGCTCAAGCATTAAATCTGTCGAAAATTATTGGATGATAAAGTCACATTGAAATTTTCATTATAATCACGAAATGGTGGCCATCACATTGGGACGCTGAAGAGGACCTTTTTGTTTATGGGATGAAGACACTATACAAGAATCATGCAGTTAAGCTACTACCTTTCACCTCAATAGAAGCCTATCACACAGTAAGGCAAGAAGCATTCTATGAATGGGAAAACAACCATATCACCATAGCAGCAAAAATAAGGTGCAGTCCTTATAAATCCAGTGAAATGCTTTTTAACTAACCTCTGTATTGGCAGAGCCATCCACCCATCTTCTTGTGACAGTTGTAACCCTTATTCTCATTTGACCCTCTGCATTTTGATAGCTAAAAAGCATGCAAGCCATTAGATTTGGCATAGACCAGCAGCAAAGAAGATAAACAATCTAAAAAAAGAAAAGGAATGAGGTAGCATAATACTTTGTTATAAATTGTATATAGAGTTGTGGATGCGTGATTCCCTGTTGGTTTGACCGTTCACTGGGTGATATATCAAACAAAACAGTCAAACAAGTACTTGTATCAAGACCACACATTTTCCAGGAAGTTGTGTTCCCTTGCCCTACAACTGAGTCGGCACAAAGAGCTCCTTTCTGCAAATGTAGGTGGAACTACAGTCAGTGCTTACTCAAAATAACAGAAATGCATAATATTAAATTAGTCCAATAAAGTAAAATCCCCAGTTTTCAAAGAAGCACCTTTTCCAAAGAGGTACAGGGCCCAATTATGCCTTGAATTTTGATGTCCTTTGAACAGTTAATATCAAGTGTGCCACTGAAATGCAAAATGAATTTCAAAATTTAGAAAACAACTTCACTACGATAACCATTCAGGATGCAAATGTTCAATGAGTACTCCTTTTAGTTGCAGTATTAAAATGGTAAAAACATATTTATCAACTTGATAATTTATGAAAATATAAGATGAAATGCACAAGTTTTTTTTCAACACTTCCATCTTTGCAAAGGTGCGCAGAAACCACGGGCTTGAGAAAGTAAACAACCACAAAGGAGAGAAAGAGAATGGAGTAGGTAAAACCGAGAGCAACGAGAAAGGATACACCAAGCATACAAACATGAATCAGTAAAAAGAGAGGAACATGCAACAAAGCAACCGATAATGAAAAGATGAAGCCCCTTAGTGCATATCATAGACCAGAGTTTCTGGATTGAAAATAATAGGTTTGTATGCCATCAATATGGAATGGCATTATAAACAGCAAGAAAACTAAATCTTGACATTATTGCCATAGAGGAACAGTATGCCTTGTATGAACTAAAAATCATGCAATTGATATCAATAAACAAAAGGGATATGAAACAAACAGTTCCATAATAGGCTGGAAATGGTACCGGCTGGTGCAAACAGCCCAAACAATCCTGACCCGCAATTTAATTTTTGGGATTCAGGTCAGTTTGGTGTATACATGTAGCAAAAATGAATATGACAAGTCCAAATTATGCAGATATTGTCAGATTGGGGTCAGGCCCAGGCCTAGCTAGAACAAAATCCTCCAAGTTGAATTTATAACCGGATGGGATTGAAAGAATTATTTAAATGGCAAAAAGCAAAGAATTATTTAAATGGCAAGAAGTGCAACCTTCTACGGCATAGCATGTTAGACTATATGGTCATATGGCTTAACTACAAAATCAAGAAGCAGAAGCTGACCTAGAGTTCAGCTATAAGGATCTAGTTAAAAAAACAAAAGGCATATCAGGCAATATATTTCAGAACAGAAACTTTGTTAGTGCAACATGGTACCTACATTGGCAGACCAGGGCAATAAGGCCATCAATGAAGGGCAGCTACAGACAAATTGTTTGGGGATGCATTCAAAAATTCCTTAATGTTAAAAATTGTTTTGAAGGATAAACAGTCACAAGCTTAAAGGCGGTATACATTAAAATTATGAGCGCTAATTAATCATTTTCAATTTACAGCTATAAACTAAATCTAGTGTGTGGTTTAAATCAGCCTCCATAATCTGTGTAACACACAAGAAGAAATAGATATAGTGATGCTCACTTGAAAGAAAGGCCAAGAGACTGTTCACCATCTTCAAAAATCCGCTTGAAGGACTCCTTAAAAACAGGGTGTCCAAAACTTTCAGCCAGAACAACAAGTCCACCTGTCCTCTCAACAGCGACTTTCATCTCTGCAACCCCAACCTGGATATTGCAGTGCAAGCTAAAAATAAGAGAAATGATACAGAAAAAATCATGAGATCTTGTGAACAATGAAATTGGCATAAAGTTGATGTGCAAAACAGAAAAAAAAAGGTTGAGGTTATCAAATATCAATGTGATCCATCTTCATTTGCTTGATGATTTGAATGTATAGAAGAGATTAGCATCTATCAACAAAGATACTGGTTGCTTAATTGGTTGATAGCATGTCAAGAAACTGGAAGACTTCAATTTTATTGTAGCAGAAAACTTGACACCTATTTTAGGTGCTTGGATTCATAACTTCTTCAAGTGCAACTCAATAAGTTTGACCTCATTCAGAGAATCATTCATGAGACTTATTTTAGCATGTTTCCATGAGCTCATAAGGGCTCTAATAAAATAAATTGGAAATGGCTAATGTCTTTCTAGATATAAGAGAATGCATTTCCTGAGGTCACTACCTGAAAACTGATCAGAAAATATTGTCTTCATCCAAAATGTGCAAACAAATGTGTTTAGAATTCTTCTCAAATCACAATGAAGTCTATGATCAAATTAAGCAGGCAAACATTTTCAGTACTTGAACCTTCTAAATAGCTGACTCTCCAAAAGTGGTGACAAATAGGATTGTCATGTAGATGTAGATATTATGAATTTCACTTTGGAAAAAAGTTAATGATTTGAAAGTCTCAAGTTGCTTCCACAAGAACCCAATCAAAAAAGTCAAAACTTGGATTGCTGCAGATTAAGGCATAATGTCAAATAAAACAAGTAAAGGACCTAAAATACCACAATATATTGTATTGCTTGCAACAGTAACAGGTCTGAACTTCACCTACCTATGCAATTAGGCCTAGCACTATGAGTGGCTGTTTACGAGAGAAAAGAAGATCAATTTTTTAGCACTAAGTAAATACACACTACCAAATGAAGATTCAAACCTGATCGAGGGCAGAAGCAAATAAGTCTAACACATGACCCTGGCTAACCAACTGCTTGGCAAGATTTTCATAAAATTTTACAGCTTTATGAAAATGTGGAGCTGCATCCTTGTCGAGATCTTTATGGGACCGCACTGGCTCTGCAAGGTCTTTAGAAACAATCTGCAAAACACAGATAATTGAATCTAAAAATTTTTCGAGAAACAGAAAATCTTATTAAAAACAAGAAAGAAAACATCCAGCTACACAGCAATACTTCAACTACTGCAAATATGACAAACAGGCGGCCAGCTACACATATTAAAGATAAAAATGATTTTCTTTGAATTACTTCATTCCTTTCCAACACTGCCCCATGACAATATCACTCACAGAATAAAATTACTTCAAATAAAAAATTTAGCAAACAAAATAACCAAGATCCCAAAATGTTTTGAGACCGAAATTTAATCAAGTTCAACTCTAAAAAGTAACAACACCAATTATTTGAAAAAAGAAATAACAAGATAACACTATTTGGAGGTACAATTAGATAAATAGTTAATTGCAGATGGAATAACCCAAATGGAAGTATTATATCCTTTTTAGCACAAGATAAAAATCCAATGCGAGAAAACAAGGCAGAGGAAAAAGGAGAAGGAAGACAAGGCAGGGGAAGAATGTAGAAGAAACTTCTTCTGAAATTTTCGGCTTTTTTAACAGTTCAATGCCTGATTTCTAATTCTCTCTGATTGATTCAACAAAAAGTTGACTGCCAATTCGTTCGTGGCTGATCCATGCAGTATAAATCCTGAATTTGATACTAACAAAAATGAGAAAATTTTCAGAATCAAATTATTCATGTGCTGTGAACACCCAAAAGTTCAAGTTCATAAGGCTTTAATTCCCCCTACAAATTAATCAAGCCACAAAACCAAATAAAACCATCATGTGAATGATATTAACTACTACGGTCATGAAATTAGAATTCATTAAGCAGCAAAACTTTCAATTTCGTACGAATAATGCATGAAGGTACATTGTTTAAGTAGAAAAAATCTCCACGCACAATGACAATTAGCACAGTGCAAGCTAAAAACAGCTAACCGAAGTATGAAAAAAAAGATGAAAATTTGCAATAATATGCATTGAATGAAGAGATCGGCTTACCATTCCGGGACCTTCAGTACACGGCCCACCAACCAACGCTATGATGCGTGCCCCAGTCCCAGGCAAGCACGCACCCAACAACCCAGCTGCAACACTCAGCGCGACCCCAGTGCACCTCCTTTGCCGGTTCCCAGCCTCCACGGGCCATTGATCCGTCTGCAACTCATCCAACAACTGCCCAGAAACACCACAGAGACAAATCACAACAAAAACCACAAATCATTTTCGCAAATAAATCCATCGAAACCCAGAGATAGCTAACCGCATTCAGTTGGTACTCGCAATCTGAGGCGGGAAGCAAGAACCTATTAACCGACGCCCCAGCTTGCTCAGGCAATCCATTGGCCTGCGCCTGGCCCAGGACCGGCACGCCTTTGCGATGCCCAGACAACCCTAGCTGGTCCAAGATCTGCTCCTTGGATATCTCCTTGGTGCCGCGGAAGACATACACCTTGGACAGATCTGAGAATCCCAGCTCGTGCAGGTGCGCCTGGGTGCCGAATGTAACGAGACCAACGAGGGCGTTGTCAGGAAGGAGTCCCAAGGCCCTGCGCATGGCGGACTTGAGGAAGTCGAGCTCCTCCTCGATGATGCACGTGTCAAGGACGAAGAGGAAGACGGGAGGGGGCGGGTGCGGGGTGTGTTGTGCAGGCGGAGGGGCGTACTCGACGGTGGAGAACTGCGGGTAGAGCTCGCCCGGGACGTTGGTCTCGGAGATGGCGTGGTAGTGTGGAGGGAAGAGGTTACGGGAGAAACACAGAGGGCACGTCCAGATCCGGTTGGAGAAGTCGACGCTGCAGAAGGGATTGAGGGCGGCGGAGCATGGGGGCTTGCAGCGGAGGGGGGAGTAGGGGAGGACAAGGAGGTCGGGAAGGGACCGGATCGGGGAGAAGGAAGCGGCGACGGGGACGACGCACTTGGAGGCCTCGATCTTGGAGCGAGGCCACACGTTCCATGTCATGCGGACGCCGTCGGGGCCGTCTGGATCCGCCGGCGGGGGAGCTCCGGCGCCGGCGAGGTCCGCAGCCATGGATCGATCGCCGGGGATTTCGATGGGGGAGGAACGGGGCGACGAAATTTGTTCCAGGAGGGGGCTTTTTGGGCGTTTCGGAGAAGAAATCGATGCCCGCTTCTTATTTGCCTTTTGCCCCCTGGGATCTCCGCTATGGCACTTTACCTGCTTTAACATTCGCAATTACGGTATCCCAGCTTCTGGTCGTTAACGGGCCGGGCCGGCTTGCCCCGAACACAAATTGTTCGAACCGGTTTGTTCGTTGGTTTTGGTTATTGATTAAACAGTAAGCTAAGATCGAACGCTTGCTTGGGTTAGCTTGGTCAAATTAGTTTACTCTCAGAACCAACACTGATATGGCGAAAACAAAATAGATTTATGAATTTAACTTTAATTTGTTTGGAGTTTTCATATGAGTCGTTTCATTGGAATTAAAAATTTACTATTCATAGATGGATCTAATGATGATAAAAGTAAAGAAAAAAATGTATTTCAATAATTAGTGTTGTGCATTCGGTTAAAACCAAACCGAACCGAATCGAACCAACCAAATCGAAATTTTTGAAATTTTCAAAACCAAAACCGAACCGAATCGAATAGTATAAAAATCGAACCGAAATATTTCGGTTCGGTTCGGTTATAACCGAATTGCAAACCGAATTTTTACAGGACTGGTTATAACCAGTTCAGTTCTGGTCATTTGATACGAAAAAAAAAATACAATATTTCATTTCTGCAGAAAACATATGTTTACTGAATAAAAGATAATAATGAATAAGCAACTGCAATAGTTTCTAAGCATCATTTTCTCTTACATTTCCTCAACTCACTTTGAGAGAATACAACAAGCTCAATGTTTTTAAGGAGATCCTACAATAGTAGTTTTGAGTATGAGATGTTCCATATAGTTGGGCATAGATATTCTCCATTTAGTAGAGAGGAACTATCCTTGAGAGACACTTGTACACTTGTACAGAGCCATTGCAACAAAGGAGTGCACTACTGCAGCTTAACTTTGATGAGGTGCAGTATGATCAAAAGAAGAAAATGTCATCAGAGAAGAAATGGCATGAAATGAAAAAGGAAAAACGTTAATGAAGACTTCTTAGTAGAAATGTATACCATGAGAAATCAAACAAACCATATGAGCAACATGTAAATGGATACAGTTAACAACTGATTTAAGTGTCATGCTTTGGTTGATGCAGTGCAGTAGTATGAGAACAATGACAGGAAGACGTGATCAAGTTATAGATTCCATTGCAACTGAATGGAGTTCAAATACAGAGATCTAATTTGGTAGCAACACATCAGGAAAGCAAGCATATGTATTTTTGTCTATGGAGAAAAAAATAAATGTAGGATGTTCATCCACCAACATCATGATCTAAACACTTCTCCTTGATGTATCCTTTTCCTTTCATGCTTATCAAGTAGACATCTATTCATAGGAAGTGTCGAACATTTCAAGAAAAGCTGGATATGAAGTTGTATAGTTTCTAAATGAATAGAAAAAGAAACACTCGTGATCTCAAAGATTCTTCAACTTGATTGATTTGCAGCTAAAATTAGCTCACCTAAATCATCTAAAACAAAATAAAATAACTGATGCAAACAACTCACCTGATTCCTAATGTAGATAGTTCTTCAGAAGGCTAACACCTGGTTTTGGATACAAAAGATGTTAATCATACCTCACAATCATGTCAGGGAAATAGCCTCTAGCAGTGTGCCTGAGAAAGCTCCAAAAGCTGATCACTGATACAAAATTTTGAGGGTTGTCCTAACCCAAAGGGTGGCTCATCACACCTAGATTTTGATGCTGTCAACTAGATCATGCACCAAATAATAGAGAAACAAATTAAGCCAAACTGTATAAATACTTGTCTGCAAAAGTAACTTCATCTCATGAGTGCGCATCTTGGGATAGTTTAGTAGCAACCTCCAATCCAATTCTGCTACTCTTCATTGGGAAGTAAGTCACCATCATTTGATTGACCATCTTTTATATCTCAAAGAATAGCTTCATTTGTTCTGTTGGTTGGACATTCTACTTGACTCTCTTTCAGACATTCTAGTAGGAGGCACTGTTGAACAGGAGGCAAGGAATCAAAATCGAACACTAACATCAAAGGAAGCAAGACTGAAGCTTACAAAAGAAACAATGGTGCAATCAACATTACCACTTTATGGCTCAACTAGTTCTGCCAGACACCTGGCCCCCACCAAATATGATCCTGGATTTGAGTAGAACAAAGGAAATACTATATGCAAACAGGAAGATGTATTTGTAATAGTCCAGCAGCAACCATGAAACCGAAAGTTGCATTATTAGGCAAATGAATCATAGCACATGTGAGAGCCAATAATGTTGTAGTCCCGTATACAGAAGTAACAGAACAGAAGCCAGAACCAGAAGTTCCAACTTCCAAGCAGCATAACATTACTAGGGTGAAGCTAATGAATGAGACAATCGTCCAATCAGTCACTTGCCCACATGCGAGCATAGCATATGACAATGAGCCAATGATTCAACATCTTCATCGCCTCAAACAGCTTATGAAAAATTCAACAACTATCATTAAAAAAATCATAAAACAATTCCAAGAGGGTCATACCATCATATTCGCCTTATACCGTCATACCCAGCATCCCTCTCTGGCTCTCCCCGTGAGCGAATGGTAGGTAGTGGTTGCCTTCACAGGCCATCCAAACAACCATGCCATTGCTACAAGCCTACAAAGTGAAGAGGACGAAGCCAGAGTAGGGGACCATTGGAACACCTCCGCATCAAAACACCAAAGACAAAAAAACCTCAAATAAAAGCAAAAATTCAAGAGGCTCAGATGGCTTTAATGCATCATCAAAAACGAAGATGTCTCCCCTCAGGCATCAACCTGCTCGGCTGCTTCTACAAAATAATAGTTGGATACATACCTGTCCCTCGATAGTTGGATCATACTATTGAACCTAAAAAATATAGTAAAATATCATCACAGTAAAAGCAATTAAGAAAATATCAGGTAAGTAGGTAACTGGGTAAGGAACTAAGAACAATAAGATCATAACTTCACACATGCACTGATGTTGTGATGCACATGAATGATAAGGATATATAAGAATGAATCTGCAAGAGATGATCATAGAAAGTTAGAAACATGAACAGAAATGCATAAAAAATAAGTAAGCATATTCAAACCTTAAGATGACTTCTCAAAATTTAATAGTTGCGACATCCAATTTCATCTTTATCAACTCTGAAATAAAAAAATCATTCAATGATTATTTGATCATAATAAAGAAATATACAATGCAATAATAAAAATATTAGCAATGCAAATCTTACCCTCTTGAATCTTTTCAAGTTCTTCCAAACTTTCCTCAACATTGATTTCTGTTTTTGAATTTTTAATCCAATCTTGAGTGCAAATGAGAGCTTGTACTAGTGTAGGAGTCGAAGAGCTCCGAAAACGATCAAGTATGCGCCCTCCTGTGCTAAAAGCTGATTCAGAGGCCATTGTAGAGATAGGTATAGCTAACATATCATGAGCCATATGTGACAGAATAGGAAATCTGCAGCTATTCATTTTCCAGAAGCCCAGAACATCAAAGTTTGGCTCATTTTTTTCAAGATCCTCTGATAAATACTTGTCTAGCTCAGACTTCATTTCATCACCCATGAAACTTTTTCTATGCTCAGCAAATAGACTGCTTAAGATGTATTTACCTGATTGCTTTCGCATACTTGATCCTTCACCAGATGGCATTCCTCCCGGCTGTAGTCGCATTCTGTACTCTTTGAACAAATCATATACAACTTCATGCAACTTTCTCCTCATCATAACACCTCTTTCACCTTCATACATTTTTTCAACTCCAAACTCAACATATTCTAACTTGCGTCTTGGATCAAAGACAACAGGAACAAAGAGAAGCATATTAATCTTCTCTGGCTCACCCCAATACTTGTCATACTTGTTTTTCATCACAACAGCCATATCTTGGATTTTTGTATCACCGCTGACTTTCCATAAATTCAAAAGAAGGTTAACTTGACAAATTTCATCAAAAACTAAATTACTTGTAACATACATAGAGCCAAAAACTCTAAGAGTCAACTCATAGAAATGCTCTAAGAATGTAATAATTCGCCTAACATTCTGTCAGTTAAAAGACATAGGAGTTCCATCTTCATCATTAAGCTCATGACAGAAATTGCTATCTTCCTCTTCAAATTTTTCAAAAGTTCGCTCAAAAGTTTGAGCTGTTTCAAGTATCATATAGGTGGAATTCCACCTTCTGGATACATCAAAACAAAGACATTTTCTACTTTCAATTTTTTCAATTTTCACACATTCTTTGAACCTCTGCCATCTTACTGAAGAATATCTCACATATTTAACAGCAGATCTAAGCCGAGCAATGAAATCTGTCATCTCTTTCAAATCATCTTTCACCACAAGATTAAGGATATGTGTTATGCAACGCATATAAATATATTTTTCTTATGCCAAACAAGTGCCCCAATTCAAAAATTTTTTCTTCAAATAGGAAATAAGAGTATCATTTGAAGAAGTATTATCAACAGCAACAGTCAAAACATTATCAATTCCCCATTCAGATAGGCATTTTTCAATTATTTTTCCTATAACTTCACCCTTATGACTTTAATTTTGCAAAAATTCAAAAGCTTTTTCTTTAAGTTTCAATCAATATCAATATAATGTGCTGTGATACACATATAGTTTATGTTTTAAATTGAGGTCCAAGTATTAGTGGTCAAACAAACTCTCTGTTTGGACTCTCTAAAATAGTGTTTCAACTTTACCTTTTCATCATGGTAGAGTTGAAAACAGTCTCTAGTCATAGTCCAACGTGAAGGCATTCGAAAAATAGGATAAGCTTGAGATATAAAGTATTGAAAGCCTTCATGTTGCATAAAACTAAAAGGTAGTTCATCTACAACAATCATGTGTGCCAGTGCTTTTCTAATTTTTTCTTGATCAAACTTCCAGCTAGTTAGCACAGACTCATTTGCTACTTCTTTCTGAATAAGTTGCATAGCAAGTTGTGTTTGATGTGTATCAACATTATATGGATATTGGTTACATTGATTCATGTGATGTCTAAGAGAAAAAGTATCATTTTTTTTTGAATCACAAAAGAATTCATTACTACAGTAGTTGCATCTGGCTTTGGTTGACTTGCCCGAGTTTGTGAACTTTGTGTAATGCTCCCATATAGCTGATCGTGCTGCCATTCTTTTTCTCGGCATTGGAGGCTTTGTACTGCACGTAGATGCATTGCCCTCGTTTGAAACTTCAATAGCCATAGGCCTAGAACTTTCTTGCGAGGTAGAAATTGGCATTGGACTTGGAATTACTGGATTTATGCTTGAAAGCTACTGACTGTCATCCTCGTTCAACATCTATCAATAGAAAAATACAGAATTACAGATTAAATCGCATGAAATCAAAAAACCCTAATTTAATTTCACAAAATTCAACCCTAACCTTGCAATTTGATCCCGATGATGCCGTTGTAGAAAATGAGATATTGAAGCTCAGAGCCTTGAAGACTAGTCACAGAGAGATATTGAGGCGTCGGGAGTTAGAGCTCAGAGGAGGATGGGGGTCCGGGGGTGGATGAAAGCGATGCCACCGGGGATGAAGGAGAAGAAAAATCGGGAGTTCGGAACTGAGGATTTACTGATCTAACAATAAAATCGTATAAAATCAAAAAACCCTAATTTAATTTCACAAAAAATCAACCCTAAATTTCATAATTTTCGAAATACTCTCAACTTGCAGCTTAATCCGTTGTAGAAAAATAAGAGATTGAAGTTCAGAGCGTCGACCAGAGAGATATTGAGCAGTCAGGACTGAGAGTCAGAGCCTCAGAGGAGAGGAGGGGAAGGGGCGCGGCGTGGGTGGGGGGGGTGGGGGGGGGGGGGGGGGGGGGGGGGTGGACCGTGGACGAAAGGGTTAACAATAAAATCATATGAAATCAAAAAGCCCTAATTTAATTTCACAAAAAATCAACCCTAAATACCCTCACCTTGCAGCTTAATCCGTCGTAGAAAAATGAGAAATTGAAACTCAAAGTGTCGACCAGAAAGAAGCGTCGGGACTCAGAGCCTCAGAGGATGAGGGGGGTCCGGGGGTGGACGAAAGCTGCAGGGATGAAGGCGCAGCACCGCAGGTCCGCAGCGGCGAGAGCGAGAGTGGCGAGAGCCAGAGCGAGAGCGACAAGAGCGTGAGTCGCCGACAGCGAGAGGGATTAGGGTTAGGGCTGAAGCGAGAGGCGAGAGCGAGAGCGGCGAATCGCTCTGAGAAAACACAGCTTATATAGGCCATCTAAGGTTCCGGGTTCGGCCCAGCTGTTTGAGCCGATTAGCCCAAAATCGAAACCTAACCGCAGTATATAGGTATATGTATAATTCGGTTTGGTTCGGTTTTTACGGTTTTCGAAAATCAGAAATCGAAACCGAACCGAATTTTAAATTTTTTTTTTTCAAAACCGAAACCGAATCGAGAATCGAATAACCCGAACCGAATTGGTTATTCGATTTCGATCGGTCTGTTAATTCGATTTTGACCGAATAATACACAGCCCTATCAATAATATAGAATATCTTTGTTTTTTCAAGCATAAAATAGCTTCACTAATTCATAATAAATAGAGTATTCGGATCCAATCCGAATAACAAATAACTTATTCTTCGATTTTCACCTTATATGTTAAATGCCTCAGTTTAAAGTTTTTAAATTTACCTATAACACTTTAAATGGTATATTTAATAAGCTATAAATGGTGTGGCTAAGTTAGTTTAAAATATTATAATGATTTAATTCAACTTGACCGTTTGGATTTTAAGTAATAGTTACACAAATAAATTAATATAATCGGTTAATAAATTTATACAAAACATAAAATCACAATCAAAATTATATCCATTTATTTTAAAATTTAACTTTTTAAGATTCTCAATCAATACCATCCGATATATTAATTTCCTCTTTTTTTTTCTCACCTCTGTATATCACACACCTCCAAGCGGGTCGCCCTCATGCTAGTCCGTGAGCTGCCAAGTCTAACTGCACCATGACCCATCACATGATCCCAGCCGTCCAAACTGTGCGGTACCGTGCTGTTCCTGGGCTACCCAGCCCAATGCCCATCTCTGTTGGGCTTACATGGATCATGGTTGGGAGAGAAACAAACCCGATACCTTAGCGATTCCGAGTCTGGTAGTGAAGTCGAAGTGGGCCGTGCTCCTACCACCCGCAAACCCCCATCTCTAGACCCAGCATGGCCCATCACATTAGTCTGCCCGTGTCTGTGTTGGTCCAAAGCATGCCGGGCCGCTCTCTGACCTGTCTAGCCGGCCCAGAGCCCCTAAAGAAGGTGGCCATTATTGGGTCTACATGGATCATGGATGGTAGGGGTGAGCAAAAAAATTGAAAAATCGGTATACCGAATCATACCGGTTGAGAACCGTACCGAAAAATCGATTCTCAAATCAAACCGGTACGGTTCCGGTTTTTAAATTTAACAGAACCAGAAAACCAGTTTCGGTTCCGATTTTACATTATCTGAAAAATCGATGAACCGGAACTGTACCGGTTTTACCCTATATATATATATTCAATCTGTCAAAACCCTAACCCTAACCCTAATTGTTGTGCCGCCTCGCCCTCGCCTCTCCTGGTAGCCCCTACGCTTGCGGCAACGTGCCGACGCCGCCCCGCCCTTGCCCCTGCTCTCGTAGCAACGCGCCAACGCCGCCTCGGCCTCGCTCTCGCCCTCGCCTCGCTCCTGCGCTTGCAGCAACGCGCCAACGCCGCCTCGCCCTCGCCCATCGCCCTTGCCTCGCCCCTGCACTCGCAGCAACGTGCCGACGTCGCCTCAGCCTCGCCCTCGCCCCCGAGCTCGCAGCGACACCGCCTCGCCCTTGCCCTCGCCCTCACCCCCGAGCTCGCAATGACGCCGCCTCGCCTTCGCGCTCACAACAACACCGCCTCACCCTCGCCCTAGTCGGTCGTCGCCAAGCCCATCACTTCCTCCGATCTCATCGCCACTTGCTCTGATTTCTCCTCCGTCCATCGCCAGAGCAGCGACGCCGGAGCTCTGGTATACCGATTTTAAAACCGGTTTAGAACCGAAATCGAAAAACCGATTTTTTACCTAAACCGGTACGAATCCGATTCTCAATTTTTTGAGAACTAAAATCCAATTTTAGTTCTAAAATGAGTAAAATCGGTGTGATTAACCAGTTTTGCTCACCCCTAATGTATGGTAGAGAAAAACAAACCCAATTTATTGTCGATTCGGGGTCGGGTAGTGAAGTCAAAGTGGACCCAAAATCTGAGTAGGAATAAAGGGCGTGTTTGTTTCAATTTCTGAAATCGGAAATCGGGGGAATGGAGGAAATTGATAGCCCAATTTCCTCCATTTCCGTATTTATTTCGATTTCCAGAATCCGGAATCGAGGAATCGGTGATTTCCTAAATCCTCCGATTCCGGTTTTTATTTCCCGGTCAAAACGAAGGGAAACACTGATTCCCGTGTTTTCCCTTCGTTTTTCATAGTAGGGCGAGTTTTCTCCCATTTCCCACGATTTCCAGAGCTCGTGATCCCATTCCCGATCTCGTCTTCTTTCAGAGCTCGTCTTCTCCACAGCGAAATTTCCAGCTCGATCGGTCCGATCGCTGGCCCGAATCAGTGCGCCGGAGTGTCGGAGCGCCTGCCTCGTCTTCTTCGAGAGCTCATCTTCATCAGAGCTCGTGATTTCGTCCAGCCGGCCGAGTTTAAAGCTCCATCGCCCCGACCGCTGCCCCGAATCGCTGCGCCGGAGTTCCGGTGATTTCAGAGCTCGTGATTCCAGAGCTCGTAAGTTCAAAGCTCGTGAATTCCAGCTGGTCGCTGCCCCAATTGCGGCCCGACCGCTGCCCCGACCGCTGCCTCGACCGCTGCCCCGACCGCTGCCCCGACCGCGCCCCGATCGCTGCCCCTGCTCTTCACTATCATCATCAAGTTGTTTTGGTTGGATTACTGAGCTTTACGTTTCTGCCGTAATTTTCAGAGAAGCTAAAACCCTGAAAATCCAACCAATTGGGTTCGAATTTTGATAAAGGTGCCATTTTTACTCATTTTTTGATCTGTTTTGATGCTTTTTTTGGTTGGATTACGGATGATCGGATCGGGAGAGGGATAACATGATTTTTTTTTCGGTTTGGGGTTACTGAGCTTTAAACCTTTGCTCTTCTCTTTCTTTATCAAGCTCTGCATTGAGTTTTGGTTGATTCTATTAGCTTCCGTGCTGATTTTGAGTGGGAGTTTACCTGCAAAGCTATAAGGATATGAACATAGACGTTGATTGGTAACACATCGTGAAAAAATAAGAATTTGGAGGGCTATACATGTACCTTTTTTGTTTTTTGTGCATGTGTCTGTATAGGTGTGAGCAGGATTTGGAAACCAAAATTTGGATGGTGTTGGTTCTTCGTTTTAAAGAAAATGCTATCTTGGATTAGTCTTAGGGAAGTTAATGCTCCTTTGCTAAACATAACCAGGTAAGTCTAGCTCCATGCTAGAACCATGTTAACTTATCTTATTGACCGTGACTATATCTTCATCTTTTATTTTTCATGAGATAGATTTGAGACTAGTAGTATTCAATATGTTATACTCATAGATATCATCATGACATGTTAACCTTTGACATGAAGCTGATTATTTTTAACATAGAACCGCATGCATGCTCATAGAAGAAAGTTAGTTCATCTCCCATGAATGATTGAACAGCTTGATATTTTTCTTGTAATCTAGCATTTCTAGGCTTGTTTCGTCTGCTTTTAGAGAACAGGAAAGGAAGACGTGCTAAGGATTTACTAAAACATTGAGTTTCTGGAGCTGATGAAGTTTGCAAGAAGATACTGCTCTGCTAGTTGCTACTTTTTGTTTTGTTCTTTTTTTGGTTTGTTTATTTGTATTCAAGTGAGGCTCGTTATACAAATTCATGTACAAACTCATGTTACTGATGTATGCTAATGTTCGAGATTGTTTGTTGTTAGAAGAATTTATATGTAGCATTTGGTTAAATTTGATGTCAATATCTCATCTCAAATTACATTTAAGTTTTTCTCTATTTGAACTTCCACACGAGAAAAAAATGAGAATAAAGTCAATGGAATGTGTCACTTACATGGCAGCTTCTCATCCTCTGTCTCGCATCAGTTCCATTTAGGTATAGCCTGATACAGACATTTTTATTCATCTACAACCTTTTGCTAAATGATAACATTATTATATTTTTATAATTATTTATAACTAAAATATGATAAAAAAGAAACTATTTTTAAAAAAAATTCTTTTACATGAAAATAATATTATTATATTAAATAATAATAATTAGTTAACACATATTTCTCTAATTCTAAATTTTTAAATTAAGTTTATTAGATTTTTGTATTTATTTATATATAAATTAAATATTTTTTGTAATATATTAATTCTCAATTTCCTACAGTAAAAACTCATCCAAATACAAGAATTCAATAACTTATGGAATTGATCAATTCCATTTGTTAATCAAACAACGGAAAGGAATTGGCCAATTTCCAATTCTCTACAGTAAATATTTATTCAAATACTATAATTATCTAATTCCTTTAATTTTCTCAATTCTCTGGAATCACTTAATTCCCACTATTCTACAATTCCTATACCCAGAATCGAACCAAACGCGCCCAGAGGAAAAGAAACTGGAAGTAACGCATGCAGCGTCTCGCCAATCGAAAGACCTGGATCCATTTCGACGAAGGGGGAGAAGCCACCGAGAGATCAAATGGCCGGCGACGGCAAGGGTTGCCGGTGAGTGATCGAGAAAGAGTTCGAGGTGGGGAACCAGGGTGGAGAAGGTGAGGTTCTTTCTCCTTTTTATTTCTTCTTCTTCTTTTCCATTATCCTGGTTGGATGTTTAGGCCATGATCTAGCCAGCGTGTCGGTGTAGTTGGATTTGAAAATGTTTGCAGTAATTGGGTTATTAGCAGATTGTTTTGTGATTGGTAGTGATTGAATTTGTTTTGGTATGAAATGAATGGAGAAAGATGGAGATTATAGGGATTTTGAAATCGTTGTTACCCTGATTGGTTTCATAGAAAGGGCATGTGGAATGGTTGTGTAAATCACTGCTTGATGAATTAAATCAGGCTGTTCGTATAATTTAAGTTAAGTCGGTTCTTCTTTGTTTCCTTCTGGAATAGTTGAGTCTTCTTTGTTTCATTTTGTAATAGAGGGCAACCTATCATTTTTCTCGCGAAGAAGCGATTGATGCACTGGTCTTTTGTTGTTTCCTTTTAAGATTAATTAGTGATTTCAGTGAATTTCTTCTCTTCAGACTTCAATTAATCTGATTTATTTCCAAATGAAACTTTAGCATGAGATGAAGCAAGAATTATGCTACATGTACATATATTTTTTAAATAAGGGAATGCTGTTTGGATTTTCTCTTCATTGTGTTGTTCACTCAGACTTTTCTCTATGTTTTTATTTTTTTCATTTTTTCAAGCTAATATTGTTCCTTTATCAATTTTTGCTGCAGCAAGGAATCCTATATCAGTTGCTTCATGTGACTATTCAAGAAACGCAAATATTACAAAATATATTCTCTGCTAATAATGAAGTGTTCCATTTACATCAACGATACTGATGCATTCAAGGATACTTATTGTGACAACCGGATATCAAATAGGAAATACACGCTACTGAATTTTCTCCCAAAGAATCTATGGGAGCAGTTCAGGTCTGAATTGTATAGCTTGACTGGATTACTGCAGTACTTTAGTCAGGGACCATTATATGCTTTTACCCATTTCATTTATGGCTTACAGTTGGGTATAGCAAATGTTATTATAGTTAATATAACTCTGTGCAGTAATCTTAAAAAAGGTTATTCCATGTTCGTTCATGTGCATCATCACTTTCTTCTGCCTTATGAAGGAGTTTCTGTTGTTCACATCTACTTCTGTCTGAGGATGTAGATGTGCTGCAAAATCTTCTAGCAAACTATAATTTCCCTTGAACTTATAAACTGAACTATTGGTATCTGTTTGTTTGGCAGTTTAAATGTTGATTCTAAAAAATAATAAGATATTTACTTTGTTTCATCCAACAACTATTCCCTCTTCTCTTATTCCTTGTTTATACAATTTCACTTCTGTCTTTGTTTCATTCTGTCTTGTTATTTTGTTGTCTCTATTTTCTATAATCCCCTCATTGTCCCTTAACCCAAATAAAAAGTTATGAATATACTATTTTGTTCTTGTATATATGTGTTTTTGCATGGATTTTTCTATCATATGGACTATTAATTTTTTTTATTTTGAATTTCTGTTTGATTTTGTTTTTCAGGACTTTAGCCTTGCTTATCATTTTCTTATTTTGGCAACTTGTTTTGCTTTGTAACCTGTATCTGACATTTTGAAAATAAACAATGAGTCACATATGAGTTTCTTATATCTGTTATATCTGAATAGTTTCTTATACAATGAGTCACATACGCACATAAGTATCAGGAAAATAAACAACGAAAGGCATCAGGTTTAAATTTTAAAAAGTTTTATGCAGCAGTTATATCCAAAACAACCCCGGGGCCCAATTCCAGAGATGAGTTCCCCTGGCATAGCTTCCTGACCTATTTTGAAACAAAACAGTCACAGAAACTGCATGCTGTGACGACAATTGCATAGGTGACTCTTTTAATAGGAAAAGAGGAAATTTTGAGTAGATGCAAGTGGAGCATCTAATGAGGACTTGGCTTTTGCATACTGAACTGGTGGACATCTTTACTGAAATCATGATCAGGGATCTAATCTTGAACTGATTTTGTTCAGACATCCGCACTGCATGAGGAAACAGATCTAAAGACAAGAGTTATTCCATCAGCTTGTGTTGGGCTTGCATCTGAACAATTACATAGGATCAAGGTACTTGAAATTTTCAATATGTGGAAACTTCTGCTTAATGTGTTTTTCTTATTGTGTGTATATTCAAATGGACAGGGTGTAATTGAATGCCCCAATCCCAATAGGGATATAAGAAGATTCGATGCTAATATGCGTTTGTTCCCTCCCTTTATTGACAATGATCTATGTCCCTTAACAATCAATAACACGCTTCTTCAGTCATGCTATTTGAGGAACACTGAATGGGCTTGTGGAGTTGCTGTATACACAGGCAAGTTATCATTCTAATTAGTTAATATTACTGATTAACACAGCGGACTATGTCCAACAGCACAAAATAATATCTTTTACCTCTTTCTTTGGTTGGTTCTATACCATTCCATGTCATATTGGAATATCTTGGTTATGAACACCTGGTTATGTTTGACACCACCAATTTGTTTTTGTGGTGGTTTGAAATGAGTATATCTTTTTTCAAATTCCAAATACTCTTTTTCCCTTAGCTTTATTGGTTGATATTAAGATGGCATGATCTAATTTCAGTGTTGTATATCTATACTGCATGATTGTGATTTTCCTGTCAAATATATAAGTACATATCCATCCATTTATACATTTCCAAGTATTTTTGCACAGTTTTTTACTAAAAATTCAATTTTGCATGAGTGATCCTAGTTAAAATTATAGCATATAGTCCTCTAAGTTTGCTATAAGTTATGGCTTCTGATGTTGCTATTGCACCGGTTTTTTGTAAATTTTGAAGAGAAAAAGTAATCAAATTGTTTACCTGATTATTAATGTAGGGCATTACTTGTGTCCAAGTCTATTATCAGTTGAACTGACATCATACATGAGATTCCATTGTCATCTCACAGTATGTTATAGGCAATTTTTTCATCAAGGCTACAAATAAAAGTTTATGTGGAAGCTAAGATTTTGTTCATGTAGTGAACAGTACAAAATGTGTTGGGACTGCCTCCATTTTTTTTTATTCTGTATTATTTTGGTTATAGAGTGGTTTAAGCAACTCCTCATCCTGTGCTAAATCTGACACTTCACTCAAAATGCAGAACAAAAGAGTTATTGGAGTGGCAATTAACCTATGAAATATTACTAGAAGTCAACGCCTATAAGGCTTCCCAAATGTAAAATTCGAACCTTTGAACACCAAATTGATGAGTTCACTCTAACATGAAACTCATTGACTTTTGCTAATGTTCAATCTTATCCAAATGTTGAAAAAAATGAATAAGATCTCATTGTGATCTATCCTCTTCAAACACTGTACTAAGTAGAACATTTATAAAAAATACAAAAACATGTAAGGCCTTTGGGTATTGATTGATGTGGAAGTCATTGCTCACAATCATGTGGCAGCTGCATCTATTGCTGCTTATGCCATTGGAGCTACTTGAGGCGTTCCAAATGTTGCAAGCTGAATAAATTTTGTTGCAAGTTTTGAGGAAGAAAATTAGGTTTTCTGCAAGAGAAACTAGGGTTTTATTTCAAATATAGAGAGACTGAGATAGAAGAAAGTAGAATAGAGTATACAGTTGTTTTTCGTGAGAACAAAGAGACCCACACATACATATATATAGGCCTGGTCCACAATTCTAGTCAGACTAGACCTCCAACTTTGTCACCTAGTAGGACTTGACAGCTAATAGGAATAAATCCTTTAATGGACTTGGACTTCTAACAGAATTTGGGCCTGGCCTTCTATAAATAATCATAATGTAGTGTGGCTTATTATTCTAAATACTAAATATACTTCAATAAGTTTATACCTGATGAAGCTAATTGGGCGAAATATCTAGTCTGTTTTGACCCTGCAGGGTTCTTGTAAAGGAACTAGGAAATGATCTCATTGGCTTAATGAAAAATGAATTTTGGAATTCTAAGGTTCCTTGTGGAAGTTGGGAAGATTTGGACTATTATCTCAGTATAAATTGGTGTGGAGTGGTGATGTTATGATTGTTATGAAATTCTTCCATTGTGCTTGAGCTACTGTAACAGATTTTCAGTTGCACAACCTTATGCAATGGTGAAAGCCAATTAAACCTTTTACAAAGTAAAAATTAGTGAAAAAACCTTTGAGCAAGTTGATTTATGACACTAATTATAAGCTGTGAAAGGCAAGTGGTGATTGCAATATTGTCAGATACAATTTCAGATAAAAAAAGAAAAAGATATTGTATATGCAAAGAGAGGAGATTTGTAGAAACAAAAAAGGAACCTTTAGTGGAGGTCAACTCTAACAAAGAAGGCTAGAGTTCAATGAAACATCTGAACATGGTGTGTCTTGACCAGAGGGAAGAGAAGAGTATTGATAGGGCTATCTGAATATCTTCAGGTGTCAAAGAGCAAGTGTTTAAGAAAGTAGTCAACATGGCCACAGTATCCTCTGGTTCCATATCTTATATGTTTGCGTTCTGTTAAAAACTAATCTCTTTTTCAGAAAGAAGGATAATGTTAGCAAGTTGTCTACATTCATATTGGACATTCTGGAATCTGGAGCTAGATAGAATTCCTTGTTGGTTTTATTCCAATTTCACTCACTATTTGCATCCTTTTTCCTTTATTCTTTGGACGTCCAAAATTCTTATAATTTGATTATCTTCACGTCATCTTTGAGACCAGCTGAATTTGCTATCTGAAATTGATTTTACAGAACTTGAGCAGATGATTGAGCCATTACGATTTCCTTTCCTTCATATCTTGCTTCTTCACAGTGGTGAATTATTTTTGCAGTGGTCATGTTGAAAGTGCTGATTTTCAAGATCTCATGTTCAGTAGTCTTTGATTTAAAAAAAGAATCTCATATATCAGTAATCTCACAAAATAATGCAAGAGCTGAGAACTGGGTTGGAGATTGGTATCCGCTTTGACAGAATTTACACACCTTTATTTTCATCTATTCCTCTGAGACCTCTTTCTCTCTTTGGGTTTGATATGGCTAAGAAGTTGTATTTATGATAAGCAGATGGCTGAACTCCAGGAAATAATGGCATAGTTGCACCATGTTTTTAGGCTACTACTGAAAAGGTAAGACTACTAAGCATGCAGTTGATTTGTGTATTTAAATTTGGTCACAGTTCTTATAATATAGTTGAATAGAAATGAAGATGATTTGGTAGAAACATGCATTGGAGCCTTATTCAGGGAATGACCTGAAATTGCCCTTCAAATCATGTTTGCATAGCTTACAGCTTCTAGCATGCAGTTAACTATGATGATGAAGTTTCTACTGCTCATTTCTTTTTTGTACTTTTGAAAAAGCAACATTTTCATGTGAGATATATTTGTTCTTTCAGTGTCATTAGGAAGAGTATTTAGGATAAAGCAAACTAAAACCTTATAATGCCTTTTAGTTGTACTCATTATGTTATGTTAAATAATCCCCTGCAAATTCTAAAATTTTCAAATTCAGTGGATACCATGAATGTGTAGGCATAAATTATGTTATACAATTTATTTTGTAGGCTGTAGTGCTTGAATATCTGATAGATATATTTTTTTATTTTTTAACAGGCAATGAAACCAAGTTGGGAATGAGTAGGGGTATACCTGAGCCCAAATTGACAGCTGTGGATGCTATGATTGATAAACTGACTGGAGCAATATTTTTGTTCCGGATAGTAGTTGTCATTGTTCTAGGCTTTGCTGGTAACATTTGGTAGGATACTGAAGCTTGGCAGGTAAATCAGTCTTTTTATTACCTTTAGTTGTTGAATGAACAGAAATTGCACTAACTTTCTATGAATACAAATAATCTCATAGCTTGCTGACATGGATAACATTTCCTGTTTTGCCTATTACTTCTCGCATGATTTGCCAATTCTACAGATGAATGTAAATGAATTTATGCACAGTGTTCAATCTTGCTCCAAAATCAATACTTAATTCAGCATTCTACAGATTATGTGGCATTCTGTTTGCCCATCTTGTTTTGTTTGGCACTTTGCCAAAGAGCAATGATCATCTAATTTTACCTCAAAAGGAAAAAAAAAGGCATTTGTGTAAAACAGGAGTTGCTATTGGATAAGCTGTTGGCAATCTATTTTTCTAATAGCAGTAACTGCGATAATGGTGTTGTTTTATGGAGTTGAAAGGTTTGAGATATTTCTTGTGGCCATTCTGGCTGAAATTACTTCTGTAATTTTCTTATAATAGCATTCCAATGTCATCTTTTCATTTTTTTAGTTTTATTTTTCAGTTTGCACAAGGTCATGCAGACTTGCAATAATGATGCATTTGTGCAAATGGGGCTTCAATCGAAATATATTCAAGAATTCAAGTTATAAATAAACTATGGCTTTCTCATTTCTTGATCCATACAGTACTTCTTTAGCAAAGGACAAAATGCTTTATTTAGCACTGTATTGCTATCATTTTTACCCAAAAAAAAACTTTATTTCTGTCATCAGAATTGTTCTAAAAAAAGGTGCACTAAATAGTTGAAATAAAGTTCGTTGTTTTGATGGACTGGCTATAAATTTGCCGACTGTGCCTTGTAATCTATATGTTGCACTGGATGCTACTGTTGTCTGCTTCATATAGTTTGGGCTATCTGATTTCTTTTACTCATTGTGGTTAAAACTGCTAATTGTTCTTTTATCCATACCTGATGGAACAACAGCCTCATACTGAGTTTTGTTTTAATTTTAGTAATTTATTGTCTTACTAATAGTAGCTGTGAGAGAAAGGAATTGCCTAGTATGATGATGGCATCCATAAAAGCTAATTCTTGTTATTTTGATCAAAATATTCAAATAATTGAATGGGGTTATGTTTCTTACCTTTGTAAGCCCTCAAGTTCTCTGCATGATTTCTGTACATGCTATTTTGGACCTTGACGCAAGCAAGAACTCTTTTTTTTTAATTTTTCTTTTACATCTCATGTCTTCCTGTTTAGTTACTGACTTCTGTAATAGATGTGGTGCTCCTACCTGGTTTTCAAGATTATGCTTTTTTTTTTCTACTCACACCTTTATTTGAACCTTGGGAAGTTATAATTATGGGAAATGGTTCAACTCTGTATTCAAGGCTTGTGTTTGTTATTGCACCAGCTACCCATTATAACAAACTTTTCTTGCATTTTGTTCCTTGCAGCAATGGTATGTTATGTATCCAGATGAAAGACCTTGGTATGAACTGTTGGTCATTCCTCTGCGGTTTGAACTGTTGTGTTCAATCATGATTCTCATCTCTATAAAGGTATGGAATGAGCGCTGAGCAACGCATATTTGTATCTTTTAGATATATAATGTATTTTGAGTTTCTCATCCATCATTTTATTTTAGTTGAAAATAAACAGTTTGATTGTGTAAAGCAGGCTATCATCTGAAATGTTTAGGCCAATAAACTTGACCTATTAGGTTTGTATGGTTATTGCTTGACTTGTTTTAGGCTAGCTTCTCAGAGGATGTACCTGAATCAATACATTGGAGACATGAAAGTTAATAGTCGATACTTAGATGGGGTAGGAGATTGCTGTTGATAAATTGTTGGACTGACATCTCTTTATCACATACTATCAGTTATAATACAGGTTCAAGGGTGTCAAATGGCCTTAAATGACTTGCAGATGAGGTACTAATGGAGCTTGAGGTCCAAAATACTGTCAGAAGTTAGGATTTGGCATACAAGGATCCCTCTCTCTTGCTTGTATCATAGGGTAATTTAGTGCAGAGCTAAGTTGAAGTTGACAATATGCTATGAATCTGAACCAACACTTCTAGAATGCTAATTCTCTTGTCAACAATTGGCCTGTTGGACAAAAAAAGGTCTGCATAGATCCATCACAAAACGTGTCCTTTGTTCAGTTATTGTTTTAGCAGATGAGTAAACAGATGAGCGAACAGGTTTTTCGGGAAAAGTGTTTTTTTAGTTCTATGCAGTGGTTATTTTCTTCTGCTGATACATATGTAAAAATCCTGATCATTCTACACAAGCTGCTTAAGTGGTCCCTTTTTTGGCTATAGGTATCACTAGATTTTGTGAAGAGTATATATGCAAAGTTCGTTGATTGGGATGAAGAAATGTATGATCATGATTCTAACACTCCTTCACATGCAGCAAAGTAAGATGCCATACTGCAGTTACCTCTTTTTATACATCCATCATCCATCTATTTATCAATATATATATTTATATTCATTTACCCTTCTAATGGACTGTTTTCTTCAGCACAGCAATTAGTGAGGACCTGGGATAAGTGGAATATATTTTGACCAACAAAAACCCTTACAGAGAATAAGATGATCTTTAGAAGGTGTTGCATCAATGGTGTCTTCTATGGAAATGAAAGTGGTGATGCTTTGAAAGGTAGTATTCTCTGACTGTTATTTGCAAGTATTTTTATTTTTTCTCTTTTTTCTTTTGATTTCTAATTTCTCATTGCACAGCTTCTTTTCCACTTAAAGCAATCGAATGTGTTGTTAATTGAAGCTTTGCTTTGGATTTTCATCAATCCTAGAAACACACCCCATAACTGTACCATGAATTACCTTTTTGTTTGTATTATTGATTCTAACTGCAAGCTAATGGCAAAGTAATGCGGATAGGGCAAAGTTACATATCTTGATGTGCCTTATCAACTTACCAAAACTTTAATGTGGTCATTTCATTTGCCCTCTGATATTTGTTCATTATGGACAATTAGTTAAGCTTGCATCTTTGATGTGGTGACAACACAGAGTTTCATTCGCATTTGAGCTGTCTCTTGTTTAGAATTTTGTTCAATGCTCAACCTTGCTAGTAGTTTGAATGTGAAGTTTATTATAATGCCTCAGAGTGGGTGGAATTCTTCAAACAAACTGCAGATCAGCATTGATGAGTGGTTATTGGAGATGCACCCAATTAGCTGTAACAACAATTAAATGAGTACCAAACAATTAAATAAATGGTGGCATAATGGTGAGGGGCTAATAAAAAATGTCTCATGTAGATCATGAAAGAATCCCTTAACTAATTTCTTTTAGAATAAGAGCTATCATTTGTGTGAAAGCCTTCAACCACAAATGGGTCCTTGAAATGAGTGCTAAATCTATCATGATAACCCTAGAATAAGCCATTTATTGCTATATTATACTTGGAGATCCTTTGCTAAACTAGAAGACCCAAAACTTATTCTTAAGTAGATATGTAGACTCTTCTAAACCCTTAATCAAACTGCAAAATTAACTTTGACTAGCGTAGAGATAGAACTAGTAAAAGTAATGAACAACAAATCTTAGGACTTGATCTCAGTTTTCATTGAATGTTAACTTCTGAAATTGAAGAATATTCTTCTGGCCTCTGGACTGTTGCTGCTACATGCCATGATGGTTCCGAACTTGGGCTTCCAAAGTAATACTGGTGAAAGTTGAACTTGGATCCCAGGGTAATTTGTCCTACGTATTCATTATCCAATATCAGGGTTAGGCATGTAATTAGAAGTGATAAGACTTTGTTTGCTTGTGGTCAATCTATAAGTTTGGGTTAAGTTAAACAAACTAAGTCAGGATAAATCAAGGTAACCTAGGCTATCCTTCCTTAAATTTGCCTAGTTGAGCTTAACCACAAACCAAATGAACCCATAAGTCATTATTTTCATTTATTATGGATTTTAATCTAGTTTGCGGTATTTCTTTCATTCTGGACAGAGCTTAATTTTTATAGGCTACATTGCATTTGTCAAATCCTTCTTTTTTGATATTTTTTTAGATGAATCAAAAGCAAAAGATTCAAAACATTCAGGGTGTGTTTGGTATATGTACAACCTTAGATAAGTTGCATGGTGAATAAGTGCATTTATTGCACAACGGTTGCAACATAGCCAAGGTTATACTCACAATATGGGGGTTTGTTTTGTTGTTTAGAGGTTGGGCATTTCATTAATATCTCCATGCCGGCATAGTAGTAAAAAACAATTTTATGGTGTCTAGTTTGGTATATTACTGCAGCACCTAGACAGAGCAGTGCTGAAGGTTCAAAATCCCCAAAACAGAGATCTTGGAGACACCTAACACTTAAGTCTTCCTACTTTATCTTCATCTTCTTGCTTTGCTGGCTCCTTCAAAATAGTAAGGTTATCCAAGTCTTGTGTTAAATGGATAAGTAAGGTTCGACTATGCTAACTTGTTAAGACAACTTGACCAAGCCACTTGAGACAACTGGTCTTAACCTCCTCTAATGTATAGTCTGGTTGATCTCTTGTTATTGTTCAAAATACTAGCCTCTGCAGATTTCCTCCTCTGCCAGTCACATGTATTTGTTATTCTTATCTTCACTTTTTTGTTTTTTTTGTTGGCTCATTGACTATTTTTTCTTCTTGGAATAGATGCTGAACTGCTCAATGATGTGAGCAATAATGTTCCAGACATTGTCAGATTTCTGACAGTCGTGTCAATTTGCAACACTGTTATTCCTATAAGAAGGTTATTTCTGTTTTCTGAGTTATGCGAAATGTGTTTCACTTTTGCTATTTTTCTTTTTGTCTTCCTCATTCAGTTCCTACTCTATGCAGCCATTCTGGAGCAATCTCATATAAAGCTCAATATCAGGATGAGGAAGCGCTTGTTGATGGTGCTGCTTGTTTAAATATGATCCTTTTCAATAAAAATAGCAATACTGTCGGTAAATATCTGTCAGGAACCATTCATGGTAATTGGTCATTTTTCAATAGAATGATCTTAATGCTGCTGGCATTATATTTTGCAGATGTCAAGTTCAACACTGAAATTAACTGATACGAGATATTGGACATTCTCGAATTTACCTCTGATCAGAAAAGAATGTCAGTAGTTGTCAACATGGGCTGTCAAAATGAAAAGATACTCCTGTTGTCGAAAGGAGCAGATGAAGCAATTCTTCCTTGTGCGTCTAGCGGTAATTTTGGATCCTTCTATTTAAATAAAGAGTTGTATGAATATGGCATCGCCACAATCTCCTTATATTCTACTAACTCATTAGTGTGCAGGACAACAAATAAGGGCCTTTGTTGAAGCTATAGAAAAATATGCTCAGATAGGGTTGCGAACCCTTTGTTTGGCATGGCGTGAATTAGAACATGACGAATGCAGAGAATGGTCTCATATGTTCAAAGAGGCCAGCAGTACACTGGTTGATAGGGAGGTAAAATTTTTGCACACAAATATATGTTTGTTGTAGGATGTTGACAATGGGGAACTGTGATGCCAAGTCATCTTTTAGACGGTGGAAAATTGCTGAGCTTTGCCAAAGTTTGGAGCATGATCTGGAAGTTCTTGGGGTGACTGCAATAGAGGACCGTCTACAGGTTTAACTTTCATGTTACTAAAATATCATTTCTTTTCCAATTGTTTTTCATTATAAAGGAGTTTTGTTTTGATTTATGCATTAGAAAATAATAAATTTTGTATGTTAATGAGAACCTTTTTTTTTTTTTTTCAATAGGATGGTGTGTCAGAAACAATTGAAACCTTGAGGAAGGCAAGAATAAACTTGTGGATGTTGACTGGTAATAAGCACAACACAGCCATCCAAATTGCACTTTCATGCAATTTTATTTCTTCAGGTGACCAGAAAATATATAAATATGATTTTTGTTTTTATTTTTTAGTGGAAATTTCATGTATTTATCTGCATTTACTTGTGTACCACATTTGGTTTGTCATGTTTTGGCTGTATGATCTGATTGTTTAGAACACACTGTTAACTTCCCTTTTCCTTTGCAAAATTAAAATAACTCCTTTTGAGATTTGGAATACTTTATGAACAGTTTCTTAGTGCTTCTGACATTATGCTAGTATTGGAGCTCCTTCCGTTCAAGAAAGGAGGAGAAGGGGTTATGATTATGTCCTATAGTATCTAAAAGTGTTGTGACCAATGTAACTGGAAATCATCATGCCTTTAATTGTTTCTGCCGAAAAGCAGAACACTCTATTTAGTTAATATGATTTTTTTTATCAGATCATAACAGGAAATTATATGTGCATGTTAAAATACTGCCAAATGAATTTAATCAACTTGGTACATGAACTTGCATTTCTGGAGTCACATTTCTCCGAATCTCCATACTAGCCAACTTAGAACTGCAGTGCAGTTAAATGAAAAAAAAAATGATGCTGGAGAAGAAGAAAATATTATAATGTGTCGTGGCCAAAATTCTGTGTTAAGCAGAAGAGTATATCTACATAGATGCCACACTTTAGTGGCCAGAAGGGAGCTAGTGTATTACGTCTGTTACTTTTAGATATGAGTCACTGCCTGCCTATTGTCATATTAGTGATCTTGCTGCTGCCAAATTATATATGTTAGTTTAAAGAGAAGAATATGCGACTCCAGAAAAAATTACCAGCATAGTTGTGGTCCATATATCCCCTTTTTTCCTTAAATTCTCCATGTTTTATATTACAACATGATAGTGTAGCATGCTTCCCTCTGTGTGTGTATAAATCTGATCAGGACATCTGGCAAAGAAAAACTGTGGCACTACAATTGTGTTTATCATACTTCGAGATGAACTTTCTTTTGTGTAGAATCTCTTCCACTCACAGTATGTTAGAAAGATGTATAATGATTTTCAGTTCTTACATGAGCTTGTACTGTGACTGGTCAGAAAAATATCTGTAAATAATTTATGATGCATTCAAGCCCGATTGGGATTTCAAGTGGCTCTCATTCCTTGACAATATTTCTCGTTCCATAAACAGAACCAAAAGGTCAGCTTTTGTTTATCAACGGAAAAACTGATTATGAGGTCTCCAGAAGCTTAGAGAGAGTGTTGCTCACGATGAGAATAACTACGACAGAACCTAAGGTACTTCCCTAACATGCTATCCATTTCGTATAAAATACATGTTTTTCTAATATGTTGTTTGAGTAGGCCTTAGTTTCCTGATTTGGTAATGTTATTTATTGGTAATGATGGTATTCCTCGTGCTAGTGTTCCTTCCCTTCTGTGTAGCTATTTGTGTTTGGCAATCATATTTTCTTTATTCTTTTTCCTTTCAAAGGATGTTGCATTCGTTGTGGATGGCTGGGCCCTTGAAATTGTTCTGAAGCATTACAAGGAGGCTTTTACTGAATTGGCAAATCTTTCCAGAACAGCAATTTGTTGTAGAGTAATGCCTTCTCAAAAAGCACAGATACCCTGTAGTTTAACAAAATTATCTTTTGACCAGATTTAATGTCATTTGCTGGAGTCTAGGGTTTCATCAAGAAGGAATATAGTGTTTTTAGAAAATGATGAGAGACAGTCTCAATATTCTTTCTGAGACTTTACTCTTCTGTGAGAATAACTCAGCAGTAAAATCTTATATAGGTGGAGACCCTACTTGGACTTGAGGCCTACTTGGACTCTTAACTCCTACTCAGGCTTAACTCATGACTCCGTTACAGTTTCCAGCTAAGTCCTGTTCTAATACATGATCTATATGACTCTAAACTAGGGAGCAATGAACCTAGGCTGCAAGAGTGTTAGTTGCACATTAAAGCATGGTCTGGCCAAATGTGGGAACTGAGCCCCGAATTCCTTTTTAACACCCAGCATTTAGGGCTCCAGTTTCCAGTTTATTTATGTGCATTGGTCCATTCACTCCAAACCATGCAGGTATTTCTGCACTTTCATTTGGCTTATAACTAGCTGCATACCTGAAGGTAACTACTAAACCAATTCAAGTTTTATCTCCTAACACAATTTTGACCTGCTTTTTAGTATGTTGATAACATTATTGGGTGTATAACAAAACCAATCTTCATTTCATTCTAGTTCATTCTAATTTGCATCAAATATCAATATATATGCCATAGGAGTCCATGTAAGTACAACAGAGGTCAGTTTGCATCTTTTGGTTAAGCATAGAAGGAACTAGGTTGGCAGGCTTGTCTTTTATGCTGAGGTCTAATGCATGTTACATGTATGCGACCCTAAGCCTGGTGGACATTATATGTAGGGTGTAAACAGGTCAAGCATGAATTAAGATGTATCTATCTAGCCATGGGCCAGATCCAAGCTCGAAATATGTACATATTTTGGCTTGCTTGTCTGATTAATCTTTCCAAAACCTGAACACAAACTGAAGGCCAAATTGCATGCCAAAGATTGGTTTTTTTGGCTGGGCTTCTAGGCCATCTAGGCCTATCGATAAGTCTAATTAAATGACATGAAATGCAGATTTTGCTGGCTGATTTTTTTTTTATACAGTAACAGTTGTAATTCAGAAAAATTAAAATTTCTTGCAATTTTTTAGAATAATCAACCTATCTTTACATTCTCTTGCTTCCAAGGACTTTTTTCTTGTGTTTTTTTTTTGTTTTTTTTTTTATTTTAACTTTGGTAGCATCAGTTCCATTCCTATAGGTTCCTACATTGGATGTTAATCAGAACCAACTGTAAATACTTGTTTAGAGTACTAGAGTTAACAGAACAGAGTGAGATCCTTAGTTTTCATGTATGGGACCATATAGCTCTCAGAGACAATGGATTGTGACCGAACTCATAAAAAACTTTGGACGATAACATTTGAGGCATTTGTTGTAATCTGCCTTTCCAACCATCATCATTTAGAAGCTAGAGCTGTCGCTGACTCATTATTCAAATTACGCACTCAATCAAGCAATGTGTGAGTTACAGCTAGCGCCAGTGTAGTTGTGACAAAGTTCACTAATCCTTGTAAATTCTTTCAAGGCCTTCACTGAAGTTCAGCACTTCAATGGAGGTTAATCTGAAGTAAATGTCATTAGTCTTCTAGATTCTTATCTCTCTTTAATCTTCATGCCCTTTATTGCAAGTTTGGTTATTGCCGTACCTTTTTCCTCATCAATGTTGTTGCAAGAAATTTCAGTTCTTCATGCTTATGTCTGAACTTGTGCAGCTTGTGGAGCTCCTGAAATCATGTGAATATAAAACTCTGGCAATTGGTGATGGTGCGAATGATGTAAGAATGATACAGCAAGCTGGTATTGGTGTAGGCATTAGTGATAGAGAAGGGCTGCAAGCTGCCAGAGCAGCTGATTATAGCATTGGAAGTAAGTCATATATCTATGTGGTGCATCTCTTGATTGATTTTCCAAACAACTATCTTTTAGATTGAAAATTTTTAAGAAGGTAAATGAAGTTTGATCAACTGGCATCATGAAGGTCCGACATCTATTTATTTGTTTGACCACATGTTCACATTCTTAGCTTGTTTGTTCGAAATTATTTGAATTTCTTCCAGTCCACATATGATACAAGTTTTATGTTCTTTAAAGGAGCTCGCTTATAATAATAGATCTCCCAGCCTTGTCCAAATCCATCAGAGTTGGCTGGGGTTTATTAACATGGCTTAAAGTGCTGGTGACCCTATTTACCTGCTGATGTTTTGCTAATTTTAGTGTCAACATAATATTTTTGTGGGCAAATATTCTGTCATTAACTTTTAAGTGGTTGATTTGTCTTTTTGCAGAATTCAGATTTCTTAAAACGTTGATACTGGTCCATGGACGTTACTCGTACAACCGCACAGCATTTTTGTATCAATATTCATTTTACAAGTCATTGTTGATATGTTTTATGCGGATACTGTGAGTTTCATGGTCTTTTACTTTCCATGCTCTAACTATTTTGTTTTATTGTGAGGCACATTTCTTCTCATATATCTTTCATATTGTTTCACTTTCTCTGTTCTGATATTGGGACCTTTTGTAGTTTTTCATTTTTCTCAGGTGTGTCTGGAACCAGCCTATTCAATTCTGTTAGCCTGATGGCATATAATGTCTTCTACACTAGTATACCTGTTTTAACAAGCGTTCTAGACAAAGATCTCAGTGAAAAAACACTCGTGCAACATCCACGGATTCTGCTTTATTGTCAAGCTGGAAGGTTATAATGGCTTTCACTGTAGTACTTATTAGTTGTGTCTTTTCATTTCCATTGCTTTTCATTACACAACCACCATGCTTGTGTTTCTTTATTGTCTTATAATGTTTGTTAACTCCCTTGTTCATTCATCAGGCTTTTGAACCCAAGTACTTTTGCAGGATGGTTTGGGCAGTCACTTTATCATGTGAGTGCAAATATTTGTCTTCTATTTTTGGTAAAGACAAATATTTATCTTGTCTCCAATAAATAGTTCATGACAAGTGTGCCTTTAGGGATTTTGTTTTATCAGTTTTGGAGATCTTGCAGAGGCCATACTTATTGATTCTTCAAACTATTAGTAAAAGGTGTATGTTTTTGTAAAGATATGCAATATCTACGAGTTTGTTGAAAGAACTGAACATAGAGCTCAAAAATACTTATATGGGACTCGAGTTTTACAAGTATGGTTGCATATTGAAGTACCATCCTATACTCGAGAAACCCGGGTTGATCACAGGCCAATTAAGAAACCAAAATCCAATCTGAAACCCAACTCAGAAAAGGAAACCGATGTTGTGTAAAATGGGTCATTAGTAAAGTCTGAGTAGGAGTTTAACTAGGAGAGGAGTCTCTCCTATTTAAAGGAGAGGCACTAGGGTTTTGTATTTACTCCTCTTGTAATAAAGCTTTTTCTTCTTTCTCTTTATCATCCTCAAGAAACCCTAGCTTTCTGTTTAGAAACCCTAGAAATTCAACAGTCAACTAGTTGTGATTTCCATACATTTGTTTGGAATCTGATGTGTATATGGGGAGGCTGCTCTTCAAGGCTTGTAATTTTTTGATAGATTTGAATGATTTTTATCTATATTTTCTGTTCAGATGGAGATGACATGAAATATTGATAGTAACATGTTGAGATAGGATTATGCTGAGGTAGGCCATAGGCCCAAGCACTGCCCTTTTACCACCCTAGGCATGCATGCTAGTCGCAAGAAGCAATTGTTGCATAATGGGCTACAGCAAGGTCTAGTAGAACCAATCATGGGAATGGTTTAGTTATGCAAGGCACTGATTCAGCCTATTCACTTTTCTACTGAATACAGACCTGAGACTGGCATATGGCCTTAATGTCCAAGCACAATATAATGATCATCTTGTTAGGGCAAGTTATTCTGTATAACTTTGACAGTCTATAATTATACTAACAAATTATAACTGTTTTCATGATTCCATTCATTTCAAATCCAATAATAATATTTCCTCAAGAGTAGTGCATCATGTGGCTGCAGGCGCTTATTGTTTTCCTCGTAAGTGCACATGTCTATGCTAATGAGAACTGTGAGACGGAGTTGT
Organism: Trichopus zeylanicus subsp. travancoricus; assembly: GCA_005019695.1. Lineage (NCBI taxonomy): Eukaryota > Viridiplantae > Streptophyta > Magnoliopsida > Dioscoreales > Dioscoreaceae > Trichopus > Trichopus zeylanicus. The sequence goes on from RXID01021554.1 coordinate 270,816, forward strand.
CAATGGTTGCACTATCAGGATGTATATGGCTGCAGGCTTTTGTTGTGACATTGGAAATGCAATAAGTGTTCATCACTGCATTTGCCTCAAATTCCATGACTGTTATGCAAGCAAGCATTTTAATAACCCAAGAACTTGTTTTGCTTTGCAGTTCTTTCACAATTTTGCGACATCTTGCTATTTGGGGCAATTTCATTGGCTTCTATGTTATTAATTTCATAGGCAGTACAATACCATCAGCTGGAATGTACACCATCATGTTCCGCCTTGTTAATCAGCCATCTTACTGGATTACCATGATTGTGAGATTCTTCACTATGCAGTTTCAGAAAATTCAGGTTTTTAATGCTAACTGAAATTCATTAATCAGAGCTTATTGTTGCAATTGGCATCGGACCTGTGCTAGCTCTCGAGTACTTCAGATACACTTCCGATCTAGTGCAATCAATCTACTTCAGCAGGCAGAATGATTCTCGGGGCCCCTTTTATTCCATAGCACACCAAGAGTTGCAGCTGAGATCTGTGGAGAAGGATGCTGCACTATCATCTATAACTCAAATCAAAAAATAGAAACTTCATCGATGAGCCATTGCTCACAGATTCCCCAACTGCTAACTGAAGATCTATGAGCTCATTGACACTTGATTTCTTTCAGCCATCGCAATCTCGTTTATCTGACTCACGGAACTACAAAACCAATTGAGTTCTCTCTTAACTTGTGACCAAGATGTGAAAAATTTTGCAGCTGATACTAATGCAAAATGAGAATCCGTATCCAGATTGGTATAGGATTTACTTGTACTTGATTTGCTGAGGACACAGATGCTAAATCCGCTAATGCCAAAGGCAACTGTTTACCTTGTGTTGATCTAAATCTAGGATTTATCACTATGATATTTGCTTGTAAATACACCTGGTTAGGGGTGAAGTACAACATTTGATTTTTTTTGTGTGTAATTATCATTCGACTTGATGTTCGCCTGCATGGAGATTGATCAGTTTATCTTTATTATGGCCATTATGGAACAATTAGGACTTGTTTGATTCAGTATTAAGAAAAAGTTAAACCCTCTTAAGTTAATTCTCAGATGCAACAAAATGTATTTGTGGGATTTATTTAAGATAAGAGGTGAAAATGGATAGTTGATCTCATTTTACGTCTCCTTATTCCGATATACTTTAACTTCACTTTAAAACAGTAATTATAATTTTGAGCTGCCTTTAATCCCGGATCAAACATGGCCTTGGTGTCAGGGTCAATCCTTAGAAGTAAGTCAATATGTGATATCATCGTCATTACTCTATTTTGCATTCAAATCTGATGATCAAACTAATTTAAGATTTTAATTAGCTAATTGTAATTTTATCGTGATCTCTATTTTAAGTATTTATGATCTCTCTCAATGGAGAGATGGATAAACAATCACCGAGTTAACATTCGAAAATATCACGAATTTTGATTCGTAAAATATTTCTGATATTTAGCCATCCCGTTAAAAAAAGCCCCGAAATCAATCGATTCCGGCGTCCGCGTGGCATTAGGCCATTGGGTAACCAACGTGCAAGAAGAGCAGAAACCGATAAATCTCGCGTCAAAAATTCTGCAGCGTATCATACCGAACTGGCCCATGTAAACAGTGGATCTCGCATCCAATCGGGAGACGAAGGTCCAAAGGAAGGCTGAATCCATGGCGAAGCTGCTTCTTTGCGTCTGGTTCGCTGCCGCTCTGGTTCTGCTGGGTACTCTAAAATTTTTTTAAATGCTTCATTTTTTTGTATTTTATTTTGTCTAATTTCTCCTTTTTTTCTGGAGTCTTAGCTTTAAATCTGTTGAAGAAATGCGGTTATTCGATTCGTTGATTTTTTTAAATTATTTTCCATGGAGTTTCTGCGAAGAAATCAGGAGATGTGACGGAACTCCAGATCGGTGTTAAGGTGAGAATAATCTATTATGGCTTCAGTCTTTGTAGTTTTTAACTTTTTATTCCTTCCGATCATCTTTTTTTTTTTTTGCATTCATGCCTATTAATTTCTTGAGTTGGATAAAGATCGGAGCAATCTGTTCACATCTGAGTTGGGTAACAATTGGATTTTTGTTTCTTGGGGGAGATACAATTCTTGTAGGTTAAATTATATCGCACTGTAGATTTGGAATTTGTTTGTTTATTTTTCTGAGTTGGACTGAGCCAATGATTAGCTTTAGATTAAATAAAGATTTTATTCATAGGGCATAATCTGGTTTAAGCGGCACTAGACCCCATTAGGTACAAATTTTTTTTTCCTTTGCTTTTGATTCTTTTAGTGATAACGAGTAATTGATATGAATGGGTAGAGCCTACTTATTTTGAACTCAATAAAGGTGGAAATCAAATCTTCTGCTGAGCATCATGGCAGGAAAGGCTTGCGAATGTATTTTGAGTGTCTATCGAACTTACTTATCATCGATAAATTGTTGTATGGACGCGATTATGCCAACTCTAATCCCATTGAAACTTTGAAATCAAGTGTGTTTGTGTGACAGTAGTGCGAAGGTTGGTAACCTTAGGAGGATGCAAAGGTGACTTTTCATGTTGCACCTTCCTTCGATGTGTTAGATTCAGGCTTTGTTATATTTACAGTGTCTATATGCATTTGCTGCAATTCTTTACACATTCAGCAAAAAATTCTGGATAATCTGTTGAACCTTGTTTCTCATAACAATTAGTAGCACTTCACATTATCTTTTCTTTTTTTTTTGTTTATTATTTGTTTATGTGGTTGCAGTACAAGCCAAACTCTTGTGATATCCAGGCCCATAAAGGTGACAGAATCAAAGTACACTATCGAGTAAGTCTTATGCAACTGTTTCAGCTCTGGTATGATTGCATCTAGTGAATGATATGCAACAATTTTATGACCTAGTCCATGAAACAAAGTTCTCATTGTCAACTTGAATCTCTGTGCTTTCTATGCATCTTGGTTGCAAATGGTTGTTATATATTTGGCACTCATTTGATTGGAGAAGCATAGCAATTGCAGCCTTTGCTTGAAAATAGCGAAAATGTTTCACGTTACTTTATGTTCTTATCATGTTCATGCTTGCTTTTACTATTTTCTAATTTATAGTTACCCTCAAGCTTAGCTTCTATAAAAAGTTAAAAACCGTTATTTTTTTGGAGAACTATATCTATCATTTGATTATGCAAAGTAGAAACCAGCATGCTTCTTTTAGTGTGTCAAAATACATGATCTTAAAGCTAACAGTTTTGTAATGTCAGTTACCGGGCAGCACCTCAATTATGTATCTGGTTGCTAGGTCACTTATTTCTGATGTTCTCAATAGGTTGTTGCTTATAAGTTCCTCCTTAAATCACAGGGTACACTCACAGACGGGAAGGTTTTTGATTCCAGCTTTGAGAGGGGTGATCCAATTGAGTTTAAGCTCGGCAGTGGTCAAGTAATCAAAGGTATATTTTATATTTTAAATTACTTTGGCAAACTGTGATTGATTGGTAATTCTTGTGCCTCCCCTAGTCCTTTATATATGTACGAATGGATAGCTTGACTTTAGTTAGTGGTTGAAATGAAGCTCGCTGCTAATGATAGGCTCCATGAGGAATAGTTTCTAATTTGCCTATTCATGGCTGATTTTGTTGAGTCTTATGGTTTTAAAAATAATTTAGTTTAACCTGAAAATTTACTATAGACACCTGGTTCAGATCAGATCTGATTTGTCCAATGTCTATACACCAATATTTGATTATCGCAAATCATTATCAATTTCATCACAGAAGTGATAAAAAGGGGATTCTATGGGAACATGATATAACTGATAACACTCATTATGTGGGGTGGCCTCTTGTATTATGTGTATGATTGCTTTTGCAGTTTTGGCACTGACATAATATTTCCAACTAATAGGATGGGATCAAGGACTTATTGGTATGTGCGTGGGGGAAAAGAGAAAGCTCAAAATACCTTCAAAGCTGGGCTATGGCGATCAAGGATCACCGCCAACCATTCCAGGTAATGTAGCTGTGAATTTTTGCGCTCACAAAATTTTCAGATGGAAACGGACTACCAATTGTAGGACTTTGCATTCTTTTCCATACTAAAAATCAGAGTTGATCTTTTATTTTATTTTTTTTATCCAATAAATTACATTGCAATTGCCATTCAAAAAATTACATGGAGATTCGCTAATGAGCTGCTATATATGAAAAATGGCAGGCGGAGCAACTCTCATCTTTGATACAGAGCTTGTTGATGTAAATGGCAAAACCAAAGCCGAAGAAAGTTCCAGTGAGCTGTAGTCTCAGTTAATTCAAATTCAAATTACAGGTCTTTTCAGCTGTCCCCAAGCGTCTGTATTTCGGTTTCAGTGCTTAGACCGTCTCATCCAGCGAGTTTTGGTTGATCTGAGATGCCTTTTAAGTACTGAAAATTACCGCATTTTGGATAAGGTGGTATTAATTTGGCTTCAGACTTTAAGCAGTTCATTCGTTGTGTTGTTTGGTGAATGCCATTTTTGGCTGTTTTATTTATTACTTCACTGGTTTCTCCGTACGGGTTTCAGAAGGTGACCTGATTAGTTTGGGGCTGAGCCGAGCCCAAACTTAGTCCCAGCCTCATCTCTTCGAATGCTTAACTGATTAGTAAAGAATCACATGTTTTACTATAAATTTATAAAAGAATTTATTTATTTTATTAATATTAAGTGAAAAATTATTTATTTTATACTATAAATTTATAGAAAAATAATTTATTTTCATTCCATTTTATCGATTAAAAATATTTTAGGTAAGAAAATTAAATTTTATCAAATTAATTATTCAATAATTACAAACTGATTATTTAGAGTGAACAATTACATTAAATCCCAGTTCTACTGAAAAAAAATATTTAGATGCCAGAACTTATCAGAGTTTACAATTAACTTGCAATACTCCATTAATCTCACCAACCAAAAATGATGCTTGGGAAAATATAAATCCACGCATAAGATTCCTAATATTACCATTTCAATTTCATTCTCAACAAAATAATTAAAAAAAAACGCTTCAATCTGACTCGCAAGTGTTTCGGGATCTGGAGAATCTACTAAACCAAATTTTAGCTGACGTAACCACTCCAAAAACAGAGTTTGGGCCCATGATCTAATTTTTTAAAAAAAAATTTCTCCCCATAATAACCTTTTTTTTTGTTAGAAAAGAGCTAAAATAATGATCTATCTTGCCTGAAATCTTTTATTCAAAAAAGAAAAAACAAAATAAAACTTAACTACTCATTTTTCCTTAATCCTATGTCTCACACAATTTGGGGATTATCTGGGATTATAGAAAGTTTATTATTTTCTAACACCATACCAAACGACTCCTCTATCCCTCAGGCTAAAATCTGCATTATGATATAAAAAGCATTATTTAATTCTCCATAACACACGAAGTCACAACACAAAATGATCAGATAAGTCCATAGTCACAGGTACAGTAATATTCTTATATAAGACTTATGGTTCACTTTTGTGCTACTTACTGCAAGTTAACAGATAGGTAGCAAAATGGAGTTCTCGTGACAATAGTTAAGCTCAAGTAGCTCACAAAGTTCTAGCTTATTTCAAGCTCTTATGCAGTACTGTCGATGCTCATTTGGCCCGTCTCCTGCTTTGCCTCGGATTTCTGCAATTGGATACCCAACCAATAAGCCAGACAGGCACATGCAGCAAACCATTAGCACAAAACATGGTTAATGTTCGGATATTCTGAAATTTCAGTAATCAATAAAGCTTTGTAAGAGAGTGGTCAGAGGAGTGCTTTACATTGGATTCCATATGGTCTAATTTGCTCATCTTGGCAAACATGTTACCATAGAATTTAGCCTCTTTCTTGTTGTACTCTTTAACCTTCTCCTTCAAGGTTTTGTATTCCAGCTTCACATCCCTGGCAGCTGTCCACATAAGTCTAGAAAAGAAGAAATTATAAAAAAATAAATTCCAGTCCCAAAAGCTTGCCTGTTATCTGGATCAATTTCAAGTGCTTTCTTGATGTCCAACTCTGCCAAATCAAGATCAGCAAGATTTATATATGCCTGGGCCCTCCTGTACAAAGCCTTCACATTACGACTATCAAGCTCCAATACCTGGCAATAACATTTTTTGAGTGTCAGTTTTAATAAATGCAAAGTCATGTAAGCCCTAAATAAGCACTTGTATAGATATTGCATAATGAACTCGAACAGCTTCAAAATATACCTTGGTGCACAGCTTCTCTGCCTGCTTATAGTCCTTAAGCTTCAACTTGCAAGCTGCATTATTGAGGTTGCAAGTGATCTTTAAGACCTTTGATTGTTTCTTCTCCTCGTCAGTAAACGAAGAGTCATGTTCTACAAATTTAGCTGCCTGAAAGGTGAAGTGTGAAATTGTATTACAACTCTAGAGATATCAAGACCGCATCAGCAAATATATCACCCACCACCATGACTACCTTCTCATATCTCTTAGAAGCCCTTGCATATTTTCCAATTTTGAATAATGCATTTCCTTCTTCCTTTTTCCTGCCAGCTGCTTCAATCTTCTCTGCATTGTTCAAGTCCCACGATTCTTTTTCCTGAATTACATGGCAAATGGCTCAGACATAATAGAAGCCAAGCATTACATAACAAAACCAAACAAGAACTCTCCATAAATGCAATTACCTTCTCAAAAGAAACAAGCTCAACCTCATAAGTTACACTCGCATTTGGTGGAACAGTAGCCAAATCTTGCTTTGATTCAGCAGAACCAAATGCATGTTCAGGCGGAATTGTCACAAGGGCAACTTCTCCTTTCTTCATTGACATCACAGCTTGATCCAGTCCTTCAATTACTTGCTCTGCTCATCGAATTTTACATATGAATAAAAAACATAGGAAAAATGGTAAAACAAAGAGACAGATTGAGACTGACCTTCATCTGTCTTGAACTCTAGCGGATCATCCTCATCATAACCCATTTTAAGGAACACTGTTCCATCTTCAAGCTTTCCGATCAATTTTACTAATAACAATAGCATTTAACAGCTTTCAGAAATGACCTCATTAAAAACAAAAATAAAAATAGAATAGTATAAGTATTCTGCCACAAGAAGCATACCTTTAACCACTGCTCCATCATTTGGCCGTTCATACCCCTCTCCTTCTTTAATGATCTTCTTAAGGATTTTTTTGTCATCCCCAACTTGAGTAACTGTCTTCCAAGAGACCAACTCTAAATCGATATTTAGTGTAGCATTTGGTGGCACAGCACCTTCATCACCAACAGCTGCTTTACCCCTCTCACCAAATGCATCTGCACATGGAAAATGTGTTAACATTAAAGAGATTACTTTCCACTTGAACATCGTAGCATAAAACACAATAAAGAAAATGCTTATGCGCATCTTCTCAACTTACATTGCGGCTTGACAGTAAGGAGGACCTTTTCAGCCTTCTTCATTGTTTTAACTGCTTTCTCCAATGCTGGACAGAAGAAACCTGATTCCACAAAAATGTTTCTGTAAGAGCTACCAAAAAAGGCACTACAATTTTGCCTGAGGCAATACTGAAACAAAGACTAACCTTCCTTAACAGTGAACTCCACCCCATCAGATTTGGAAACAATAGTTCCATCTTCAAGTCGAGCCTCATATTTCACTGTTCAAGATGACAGTGATAACTTAGTTCACTTTCAACCTAATCGAATGAGCACATAATACAAACTGTATAGGTAACATTCAATAATGTACCATACCAAGAACTTCATCTAGGTCCTTCGGATTTTCCCACTTCTCTCCTTCCTTCACAATCTTCTTGAAGATGCCTCCATCCTTGCATATATCTTTAACGCTTGTCCAAGAGAGCAATTCAACATCAAACTGGAGAGTGGCATTTGGAGGGATTGTAGGAGGAGAACCAGATTCCCCATAGGCCAACTCGGGAGGGATTGTGAAGATCGCATTCTCACCCTTCTTCATGGTTTTGATTCCTTGGTCCCATCCCTTAATTACTTGGCCTGCGTGATCATAACGTTAAGTTCTCATTGGAGCTGTTAAAATATTGAAATATTTGCTCTCCATCGCATAATGTAGCATATCGAGAATTAATAAACAAACACTGAGCCATCCAACATGTACATTACCTCAAGTGTCATTTAATTATGAATACAGAGAAATGGACAAGAAAATAACATAAATATAGAAGAAATTTGTATGCTGTATTTGGAAAACCGTATACATTTCTTGATACTCAAAAGACCATCCTGCAACATTTATTGATCTTTATTATACAAACAACGGAACAGGGACTTCTGAAGCCTTTCCTTCACCATGAAATCCAATACTTAGCTGAACATCAACAGGTCAAAATTTTCATCTAGCAACCATAAATGTGCTACGAAAATTCTAAGAATTACGTACTTCAAAATCTTTATTGACTCAATTTAACGAGGAGACATGCAACTAATGGCCAAAGGACCCCAGCTGTGTCGTTAGAATATTGTGTAGTCATGTTGGAACTCAGAAAGAATTCATTTGGAAAATATCCAACTGAAGTAAAAGCTCGCTCACAATTTGAAGTAATCCATCATGTAAAGCAGAATGACTTCACTATTTCTCGATCTACTAGTGTGTTTTTTACTTCACTTATCAGTGCCTACAAGTGAAGAACATTTTTGCTTCGAAATTAACTCAAAATTGAAACAATTGAACAACATAATCCAACAAAAAATAAAAAACCAAAGAAAGCATAGAATCAAATCACTTATAACGAAAAAAGGACCAACATAAATGGAAAAAGGAACTTACCCTGTCCAAGCTTAAATTTGAACGCGGTCCCACGATCACGGCTAGAATCAAACTTGGTCCCGTCAAGAAGCGTCCCAGTGTAATGCACTGCAACCACATCCCCCAGCAAAATGAAAATCACAACTTTTTTGTCTCAAAATCCTGGATTTTACAGGTCACACAACCAACCAATTAAAAAAAAAAGACAGACATCTAATTTGTACGTTTCCATTAAAAATTTTTTTTAGAGTTTTCAGTGCATTCAAATCATCGTGCTCCCTTAACATCCTCATGCTCCCTTAGCATGATTGGGCAAATTCGCAGAGACTATTTTTGGCATGTTAATTAGCTAAAAACCTTTCCTTTCTCATATTCTGCCTCAACGATCGCTATAAGCAAATTGGCATAAAAAGCGAGGTAATGGAGGAGGAAGCAAGAGACCTTCAACCTCGTCGCCGACCTCGGGGGTGTCCCAGCCCTCGCCCTCCTTGACGAGCTTCTTCTTGAGCCCCTGCTTCCCGATCTCCTTCTCCTCTCCGACTTTCAAGACGGGGCTCTCGTCCTCCGGGAGATCCATCATCTCGTCGCCAGCGGGGAGATCGAAGTCGTCCTCCATTGCCGATCAAGAACAAGAGAGACCTCTAGAGGGATTCAGAGAATGGCGAGAAGGATTCTTCGAATGCGTACTGGATCGAAAGGATGGAGACGAAAAAAAAGACAAGAAGTAAGGGTTTATAGAGAGAAAAAGAGTCGGAGGGGGCACTGCTTCTAGAGTGTTCTAAATGGTGGTGGATGCAGATTAAGAGAGCGATTAATCGGATTAATCGCCAGATGCTTCCAGAACCAGGACTCTTTCTTCCGTCAACGGCCAGGGAGTTTTTGCAGATACCTCCTTTTTACTATTCTTAATTACAAACGACATTTCTGTCGTCTAATTCTTGTGACTTACTCTGCCGAAAGAAGCTCCACCAAAAAAATATATAGAGATAATTTAAGAGAAAATAAATAATTATAGGGATTTTTATTTAATATTAAAAAAATACTGTTGTGGAGTTCTCTCCGGATTGCCCGAGAAACACAAGAATTATTTTTAATAAATTTTCCTCCGGAAAGAAATTTGTTGGTGGCATAGCGTGAGAGATTTTAGATTTGGAAACTTTTTTATCTCCGCATGGGTTGTAAATTCGTGGTTTTACAGGGGGTATAGGCGATAAAACGCAAACGACATTACGAGATGGGTTGAATCCTAGGCCCAATCCTATGTATTTGGGCTACTGGTTGGCGGGCCTAGCCCATTTAGGATTCCCATTCCGAAACGCAGCACAAAGTTGGCATGGATCACGAGCAGCGTGGCCTGGGGGGAAATGATCCACGTAGGATTTCCCAATCGTATTTTACTGGCATTTATGCGAATGATCTTAATATTTTGCTCATTTCATGAAAAAAAAAACTATCAAAATTAAATATAACTCTTTCTAATTTAACGGTAAAAGAAATTAGCGCACTCGCTGAGAATTATGCCCTATTTTTAATATAAATATCGGGAATTGTACATTTAAAAACTTTTTGAAAAAATAAAACAAATTTTTTTTATTTCGAGCTAACCTGTAATATTTTAATTTTATACAAGTTTTTCAGTCCTATTCAAACTAATCTGAATTTAAATAATGTATTTTACATTTATTTTATACATTAGATAACATTTTACAAAAGAATTATGTACTTATTTTTTAAAAAATAATATGTATACATATTTCATATTTTTATATTTTTTTTAGATTATTTATAAATATAAAGAATACGGTAAGAAAAAAAAATTTTTAAAAAATTTTGGATTAAACAGATATTTAGTTTTTGGATGACTCGAAGGAACATATTATAGCGGAGAAAAATTTGAAAAAGTGTTTAGAATTTTCATTTTGGTTAGTTATTAGTGTGATGGTCTTATCCAAGGTTACTGAAAAGCCTGGGCAATAATTAATTTTATTCTTTTAATTTTAAAATTATATTTAAGATTACAACTTTTAAAATATTATTTATAAATTATTTGTTTAGATAATTAAGTGATTGTCTGAAAGAAAAATAATAATTAGACAAATTAATAGAAACAGCTGTAACTATAGATTTATCTAAACAACACATAGCAACCTCAAATCATTTGTGAATTTTGATCGGGAATGAATTATGATAATCTGATTAGAAAAATAATCTAATTAGGGAGAAAAAAATAGTCAAATTATTTTTTTGACATTTGATTACTAGTTAGACTAGTGAAAATCATTTAAAAAAATAATATTTATTATCAAAATTGACATTATAATAATTTAATATTAATAAAACTAATCATTTTTTTAATAACAAATAAAAATATATTAATATTAATATTTAATTGAAAATTGTTAATATAATTATTCTATTTTATATTTAATTACTGGTCCGACTAAGACTAATACTTTTGAGGTTTAATTCAAACTTTAAATTATTTGAACATTAATTTTAATAAAAATATTAATTTATAAAAATAGTTCCTTAATTTTGGTTCTGATCCTACCTCTGATCCCATAGATTCACAAGGGAAACCAGATAAGCCCTCCAATTTTAATAATTTTCAGAAAACTCCAAAGCAATGATATTACTCCACATTGCCCCCAAAACCCATTCTCCTGCTCCTTTCTTTACGACTTTGCTGCAGACGGCAGCCCATCAGTGCAATTAAGTACCCCAAAAGCACATGCTTCTGTGCCTTCTAGCACTTCAATTATTGCCGAGACATCCGCATAGTTTAACCTTGGGACCTTTGCATTTTTCCTCTCAAATATCCAAAAATTATGAGCGGACGCTTCAATCTTTTTTATTGGCACGTGTACCCCAATTTCAAGATAATTCAGGGGTGTAATGAGAAAATCTCTATTAATTTTTATTACAGGGACATACATGCATCTGTGCCCACAAGTAGCACCCACAGGAAGCATCTTCTGGAGTTTTTTAAACTAATGAAGGGATTAAAGTGTTAATAATACTATAAAGAAAGATTAGGGTTGTTAGATCTTGACCAAATCCATGCCTTAGTTTATCAACATATTTGTTTCATTCCTTCAATGGACCTTACCTATATATATATTTTTATTTTTCTAACTTTTCTTTAAAAAAAAAAATTGAGATGAATTGAATGTTTTCAATATAGCAATCCTTGTTGGGCCAGTCGCGTAGGTTCATTGTTGATCATTAGACAATTGGGTTTGATTCTTTCAAACAAATCAATATTTGTTTGTTAAATGTATTGATTTACATGTCTCCAACAAATTCAATTGTTTCCGCAATTTCAACTAAATCCTGGGGTTATTTGTATTTTTTTTTTAACCTTCACTTTTGATTTAGTGGTATTATCAAGCAATAATGCTAATGCTGGTGTTGTTCTAAAAAAATTTTTGAAGCTAATGAAGCAGCTCTTAACCTTATTTTAGATTCTTGCCCTAATCTTTATTTAGACAATAATTCGAATAAGAAATTCAAATTTTGATGTTAAATTCCTCTTCAATAGTAGTTACTTAGGTCGCTTGCACGAGAGGAGTACATCCTCACGTGAGCACCAAAATCATGTCGTTGTGCCCAACGAGCGCGACGCGTTGGAATCAAATGTCCACTTGTCTAGCCGATTTGGGACTCTAACATGGTCACACCGAATCCAATCAAAACCAAAAGCGAACCGTTTACAGCCGAGGCATTTAACAATTTTGATTAGGATAGCTCAAAACGAATTAAAGCCGGTCCAGTCAGCTCAGTTGAAATTGGCCCATCCAAAGCTTTGCTCCTCCACATCCAAAAGTTTGTTATTCGAGAATAATTCGACGATTAAAAAAAATCATACAAGTTCATATAAAATTCATATTTCGATTTAAAAATGCCTTAATACAAAAATATATTAATTTTAATAATTATCTTTTATTTATATTTTAAAAAAATAATAAATAAATTAATATAATAATATTAAAAATATAAAATTTTATGTTTAATTGTAAAATATCATAAAATAATTAAAATATTTTATATATTTACATTAAAAAATAATGTACTTTCGAATTAGAATCCAATGGCTGGGCCCGACTTATTAGAAAACGAATTGAGCTGAGTTTGCACCGTTAATTATAAGCGAAATGACAAACACATGCAAAATACACAGGATATCAAGGTTACACGTTGGCGTGTCGCTCAACGGAGCCATGAATTCGCCACCGTCAGGGCGTCAGGTGAACGGAGAAAACGGGTTAACGGGTTTCGCGGAGACGACAAGTTGGCGGGGAACAAGGAGCGGTCGGTTCCCGAACCCGACCCTGTCCGGGTTCCCCGGGCATGGCCAGAAATCTAAATTGGTTTAATTTATAAATTAATTGTGCCGAAGCATTAGGAAAAATCATTTTTAATTCAACCTCGAGTACTCTTGAGCCTTAATTAATCATAATTATGGTAAGATATAACAAAAAGAGCAAACTCCAACTGCGCTCTGTTTTTAGGATTAAACTTTTTACGCGTAAATTATTTTAATTTCGTATATGAATTTTTTTTCCGGAAATTTTCCAATAGCCTCGAAAAACTTTTTGTGACTTTAAAATTTTGATTTAGTTCTTCCACATAGATCAAGTACTTAGTTTATTTCTCACCATTAGATGTTATTATTATTATTTTTCCTAATCGTATCAATAAACTCATATAAAATTATCAAATTAAATATTAAATATTATGATTAAAACTAATTACATATAATTAAAAAAAAGATATATTTTAATCATAAATTTTAATTTTAGATATATAATATAAAACAGTATTTCCTGGTATTTGACCTACAGCGGGATGAGACTTATCATGTGTAATTTTTATATTAATGGTGACTAATGGAGAGATAATTGAAAAGTTCAAAAATTAAAAAGATTTTTCAAAAACTTGAATTTTTATGTATTTTAAATTTTAATTGAAAAAATTACTAAAAATTCTTGAAAATCTTGATTAGTCCCTCGTATTTTTTAAATTTTTTATCAGTTTCTAAAAATTTTTGAAATTCAAAATCAATCCCGAGAGCATATAACTTTTTAAATAAATGTATAAACTTATCACGATTTATAAATATTTTACTTTATATAAAAATATTTCATCTCATATATAAACACTCGTGCATTAGATAATAATATTTATATACAAAATAAAATATTTACATATTGGAAAAACTATTTAGATATAGAGTAAAATATTTGTATATGATGCTAAATTCACTTTTTTATTTAAGAGTATGACTAGTTCATAAGTTGATTTTAAATCTCAAAAATTTTCATGGATTGATAAAAAAATTTGAAAATGTAAATGATTGAAGCCACCGTTTGGTTCGAAATCAAGATTTTTTAGAATTATTTTTTCTTATAAAATTAATATTATTTATTTTACACTGTTATTAAATTAAATTATTATTAAAAAAAATTAATTAATTTTTCGAATTTTAAAATATTATAGAGTTAATTTTAATATAGAGATATTAAATTAAAAAGTAATTTATTAATTTTGGCTCTGATATTGACTTTGCTCCCGAATTAAAGATTTTTAAAAATCTAAAAAATATTTTTGGTATATTTGCTTTTTAATTGTCGCGAACAATATGATCATTGAAGTGACAGATGCTCCTCATTTTTGCAATCTGAGATTAAATGATTAGCAATTATTAAAAAATAAGTCATGAACTGTAGTACTATCAGAAATAATTGGCCTCTTTTAAGTATTTTCAGATTGTTCTTTCTCGTGTTACGCTAATCATAACACACAAGAAAGGCACAACATTCGTTAAAAATATTATTTTCCTTTTATTCCACATTTAATTAAGTACTTTGTTGGACAAAAAACCATCCATTCAGTACATCCTCTCATTAAAATAGAGGGATATTTACATACGAGCCCCTAAAAGTGTGTGAAATTTCATATCAATCTACACCTAATTTGTATGTAAAAGAATTTTTGTTCTGTAATTACACCTAATTTGCTTGATACGACGTTTTCGAGGCTATTTAGAGCAGAAAATTACCCTTTTACCTTTCTAGTCTACTCTTGCTCCCCCTTTTGACTCCAATGATTGCAATGGATTAATATCTAAATGACCGCGTAATCTTCCATTAAAGAAAGCTAATGAAAGAGGATGTTAGGATTAACCAAATTATTTAGGATCAGACTCAAACAACCAATTGGTGGAAGTCCACCTCTCTCCAATCAAATCAACCTTAATTCTTTTTACCTCCCATGTGCCTGCTGCCCTAGGGCTCTCATCGGACCGAGATGAGCCAAGGCCCGAGGGATGTTTGATTTACGTACACAAAATACTCGGGTCGGGCGGGCACTAGCCGGCCCGACCAAACGATAATGGCCCTTGGTTAGGGCTAATATAATAGTCCAGGGACAATTATGAGTTGAACTTTAGGTTAGTATATTGGTTTGATGACATTACACACCTCAACTTTCCATGTCTTCCAAAGCTTGTTTGGGTTAACCCCCTACCAACTTCTTTACTATATGGGTGGTTCTTGCTTCATGCTTCATGCTTCTTGCTTCAACTTTTTTTTTTTTTTTTATTGGATCATTTTGTGAAATCTTCTGATATCACATGAAACCCTATTTTTTTAAAAAAAAAAAATTTGTCATAATTTTGAAGCTTATAAAAAAACAAATTTCTTTAGATAAATTGCACTCATCTTTGCTTTAATCTCTTCATTTCCATAGTTTTAGGCCTAAAGAGTTTTTTCTTTCACTTAACCTTTTTCCTTTTTAATTCACTTTCCACCAAAGAAAAAAAGCAAAATTTTTCTCTGTTATGTTACTACTACACTAGTCTATATATTATTATATTTTCATTATAATATTTTATATATTATTATATTATTACATAGCATTATTATAGTAATTTCATATTTTATATAACTTTTTAATATTAATAATGATTAACAGAAGGAGTTGCTAAGAAGTTTAAAAAGGAAAGGGGGGGTCTTGAAAAATTTTCCTACAATAAAAGCCAGATAAATTACAAAACCCTTTCATGGACAAGACTCTCTATTTATTGTCTTGTAATTCTCAAATTTTCACTTTAAATCTTCTCCTCCACTCCATACATCTGCCTCTTCTCCCTCTCCTTCCTCCCGCTCTTCTTCTTCTTCTTCTTCTTCTTCTTCTTAATCTTGCATGGGAGTGTACAACTCTCTTTGCCGTCCAAGGCCCGGCACTACCCTCCTCCACCGCCGATTGTGCCCAGACCATTCTTTCTCTCTCCTCGCTTTCTTTCTCTAAAGACTACCCTCTCCCCCAAGGTCAACATCACCCTCTCTGTCTCCCATCTCCTCTTCCCTCTTATTAATCCCCTCCTCCCTCCCTCCGTCCCTCCCAATTCAAGAAACTTCCCATCTTTCCTCCAAATTCCCTGTATTTCTGATCTTTTCCTGGTTGGCAATGGAAAAGGTGGGATTTTGGCGGGTCTCCGACCTTCCCCGAGACCATTTTCCGGCATTCCTCAACTGGGACATGTCGCCGGCGTTTAATTCTCCTGTTTCCGGCGAACCAGGGTTCGCGGAGAGGGCGGCGAGGTACTCGTGCTTTGGTGCCAGAGGACAATTGGGGTTGCCGGAGACTGTGAAGATGGCGAGGGTGCCAAGCAGCCGGTCGCTGAATGCCGGGGGTGTTTCTGGGCCTTCAACGCCGATGGCGGCGGAGTTACGGCCGGTACAGGAAGCCTCCTCGGCCTCCGGCGAGAGTAATCCGAGGAAGCGGAAGGCAGCGCCGAAATTCAAGGGAAAGGAGGCTTCTTTGCCTTCTTCTCCGCCCAAAGACACCTCCAAGGTAGTAAATTCAGTAAAAATTGAACCTTCGAATGCTTCTTTTTTGAATTGTGAGCGAAAAAATTGATGAATTTTGATATGTAGATGTATGAAGAGGAGGAGGGAGGGAATCTGAAGAGATGCAAGGCAGGGGAGACTAATGGAGATGATAAGGTTGGGGATGCGAAGCCAAAGGAACAAGGGGGCGGCAGTGGTGGTAAACAAGGGAAAGGAAGCACGTCGGCAAAGCCGCCAGAGCCGACGAAGGACTACATTCATGTCCGGGCAAGGAGAGGTCAAGCCACTGACAGCCACAGCCTTGCAGAAAGGGTGAGAAAGAATGACATAAACTTTTATAGCTTTTTTGTTTGCCTTTTTTTCTCCTTTGTTGTGCAGTTTTTAGTGGCGTTTTGGTGATTTATGAACAAAATTTTACAGGTTAGAAGAGAGAAGATTAGTGAGAGAATGAAATTTTTACAGGATCTGGTGCCTGGTTGCAATAAGGTATTTTCAATATATATATATATATATTCTGGTCTAATGAGGATTATTTGGTGAAGAAATTAACATTTGGATATGAAATGTGTGATGTAGGTTACTGGAAAAGCAGTAATGCTTGATGAGATCATAAATTATGTGCAATCACTTCAGCGCCAAGTTGAGGTATGTTTCATTAAACTTTGTCTGTTTTGTAAGATCTAATTCAATAAAAAACTATGTAAACAAACTAAGTTCGTTCTGCTGCAGTTCCTTTCCATGAAGCTGGCAACTATGAATCCCAGATTAGATTTGACCACGGAAAATTTCCAGTCAAAAGATGTATGCATCTTTGGCATCAGTGTAACTCGTTTCGTCTGCGTTTTCTGCAATTTCATGTCTAAATTGTGTATATTTTTCAAAATCCAGATGCTTCAAATACGAGGACCAATGCTGCCAGCACCAGTTTATCCATTAGAGGCTGCCGCTATGACGGCTTCATTTTCGTATCCTTACCAACCGCAGCAGGAGGCTACTCTCCATAGTAGTGTTACTAATACTCCTCTTGAAGCTCAGTTCTCTATGGACCATTTAGAATCAAATCTATGCAGAAATTTGAACTTTGATTCCGCTTGTCAGGTAACAATATTATGCTTACAAATCAGTTTTATGCATAACAAATTTTGCTGATTAAGAAGGTGAAATTGTTATTTCAGATTGGAAACTTCTGGGAGGATGATCTCCACAATGTTGTTCAGATGGGATATGGGCAGGATGAGGATGCTGCATTGGCGGCTCAATATTTCCAAGGTTGGTGAAAATTATTAATATCTTTGATGCACTTAAAATTTCTTGTTGCAGTTAAGATTAATTAATTCTGCATCTGATGCAGGATCTTTGTCTGCAACTCACATGAAAATTGAGCTATGATTGAACTTGAATCCAATCAGAGAAGCAAAGGACTTTTGTACATAAAGCACGAGAAGCCTTGGATTAACAACTTTTAGGTCCAAGAACCAAATTTTCTAATTAATTCATGAATTTTTTTTCTTCTTCAGGGAAAAACTGTATTCTTTTGAGAATTTATCTCAACAGTGATTGTATAACTCTGCTAGGATAATCGCATAATTGTATCCAGTGGTGCTAATATTCCACACTACATGTTAGATGATGTAAAATGGAGACTGAGTATTGGTATTCCGTACATTGCTGTTGTTTTGTAATATTATCATGAGAGTACTCTTCAGTATTTCATCAGAATCCTTTACTGTTGCCTGTTCTTTCTTTGGTTTTCATGCAAGGATACACTTGCAATCAATTTTTTTGCATGTAGATCCCTGAAATGATGA
This sequence comes from Trichopus zeylanicus subsp. travancoricus, assembly GCA_005019695.1. Lineage (NCBI taxonomy): Eukaryota > Viridiplantae > Streptophyta > Magnoliopsida > Dioscoreales > Dioscoreaceae > Trichopus > Trichopus zeylanicus. Next base: position 289,251 of record RXID01021554.1, read on the forward strand.
GGAATCTTGAGTTTCCATAGACAGGTGACAAAAGAGAAACTGTTTTATTTCACAATCTTGGAGGACTTTTATACAAGTTTACACTGGTGTTTGAGCTAGAGTTGGATTGCTGGTAATAGAGACTAGAAGTCCTTTTTTCCAATTCAGCTTCTCCAATACTTTCCAAAAGCAAACAAGAAGCACTGGAAGTCACTTCGTGGAAACTTCAGCATTCATTCTTTTCCTACAAGCATCAGCCAAAGCTGTACTCAGTGCTGGCAAGGTTGGTAGGCATGTTTTGACAGGAATAAAGCATCAAATTGACCTTCTGAAGCTTTGCAGGTCAACTTCAATGGACACTACTAAGGATAGTTACCAACCAGTTCATCCAATTTCTTAACCCTAGTGGATAGAGAATTAGAGAGTATTTTTTGAAATTTTGACAAAAATGCTAGTATTTGGGGGAGGTACTTTCAAAAAAGGAAAAAAAGCATTGCATTTGAGGGTATAACATTATGGACTTTTTTGTTTGCTAGAATTAGGCATGCAAAAACAGGGACAGGGAAGTTTGCATGTCACTGTCCGGTGTGATGCCCTAGATTTCTGACAAGCTTTATATTGTCTGCTTCCTCATTGGATCTATCTACAAGATTTATGAGTCCAACCTCATTGTTGCTTTCTGGTCTGAAGAAGGGCTGGGATCAGCAGCAACACTGACACCACTGAAACTAGTGTGTCAGGAGTGTTTCTGCTACCTTTCAGAGATCAACGTGTTCACCGGTGGTGGTCCTCAAAGGAAACAGTTAGGAGATATGGTCTTGTGTTCTTGTGGGGTTGAGAGCATCATTGCATTCATTTCATCAAGCAACCTATCAATTCTCTCTTGAACGAAATCTGATGTTCCAGTGACGCTACTCCCGCATCAGAAAATGATGGAAATGGAGTCCTGTGTAGGGTACGCGATGTTTTTTTTTTCCATACTTCTTTGTAGAAATTGAAATTCTATTTTTAAATTCTACAAAAAACACTGAAACTGTGTTTTATCACCCTCTTGTAGCAAATGTTTTGAGGGAGAAATATATGAAAAATTACAGAGATATGCTCACAAATTATAGGTACATGGACATAAATTGTAATGAAAATGTACAGTCAAGAGGACATACCATTGTCAGATAAATAGACATGTAATAAAAAGCCATCGCGTAATTAGATTTGTTAATCTTGATTACTGACATGTTATCTTTAGCAAAAGTTAAAAATAAATTAACACATGATATGGAATATATGAGTGGCCTCACCAACTACTTGTAATCAAATAGAAGTCACCATTGCTTTCCAACTGTAATGGCACTGGCAGCACAAAATAAGCAAAGCACATTTCCATCCCAATCTAACTATGAGATCTTTGATTCAGATCCTCAAGCCATTGCCTTTATCTGGCCTCTTTACAACTTCAGAACAACTCCAGAAAAAAAAAAAATAATAATAATAATAATTTGCATTGCTTTATATTTTGGAACCGAAGTTGTCAAGTTACATGGATTGATATCCAAAGCACAGCGATTAAAGTAAATTGGTGGTTGGGTCGAAACCCTGACGTCGTTTTCGCAAATCTCGTCTGTCTTCTTTTTAAATTTGGTGTTGGTGGGAGCGATTCGCGTCTCCATTTGGAGGTGCATGGAGCGCTCATGTTCAATGTTTGGGGAAAGAAACGTTGGAAAAGGAGATTGCGTGATTTTTCAAAAGATAAGGTTCCTTCTGCATATCTTCTTTGGAAATGGGAAAATTGCCCACTGCTGTAGCCACCCCGAACCATATAACATTTGGTTCCTCCTACGTAATTCTGAGCAAACTAATATACACAATTACAATCTTTATAGAGGTACACACGCAAAAAGTTTTTTGAAAAATCTACCATGATCCAGAACCGGCTAACATAACGATCAGCAACTATTGATTTGCCACTAAAACCTATGATCAAGAGCTAAACTTTAATCGAACAACTGCGAGAGCTGAGAGAACAGCGAGTTCTGGACCATAGTAGAATGTCTCTTACAAAAAAAGCAAAAATATTTTACAGGAACAACAAAGAAGAATGGAGATTCACCATGTGTATCTGTCTACTTTTCGGCCCATTTGCTGAGGCAGGTTCATGCTCAGATCCTCGAGACTCAAAGAGCATCAAACATCTTTCTCAACCAGCTGGAAAACGTCTCTCTCAGCAAACAACCAACTTGCATCCCTGCACGAGCAACAGAGCCAAGTGAAGAATCGTAGACATAAAAAACTGATTTGTTGGATCTTTTCCTATCCCAATCCCTTTCAGCCTTGAAGATGTACTCAGCTTCTCTTGGGATAAAGAAAATTTTGTGCTAGATATCAAAAGTTTCAATTGTAAGGGGAAGTCCAGGTCAGGCTCTACGCAACCAGGCAAAACCCTAATGTATAGCTAAATCTGTTCTGTTACAGACAAAAACCACATCAAATTATCAACTGAAAGAAAATCATAATTGGATACTACAAACGAGAAAGAATATCACAATAAATAGAATGGATCGTTCCGGACCATCCAATTACACAAGGCATGGATTTTGGCTCTAAAATCACTATTCTGGTATGAGAAGAATCTTCTACGGCATTATTATTACACAATAGTATGGTGTCCAGCATCACAACAAAATTCTGATGATATAAACAACTTAGGTAATATGAGTTTCTTAGATTTTCAGATATCATAGCAATTACAACAGGAATAACATGTATAGGGTTTTGTAGTCTTGGAGAATTCACTATTGCCTCTTTGATTGGAAAGTTCAAAGTCTTGCCTCATTGTTGATCAGTGAGTCTCTCAAAAAGGTATACCAGATAGAGATTACAGAGCTTCAATCAGCAGGCTAGGCTCCATGAGAAACTGATTCAGCAAAGAAATGCCTTGTAATTTATGATACCGAACACTAAAATTGCGTAAAGCAACTTTGGGTGTGTTTGTTTGGGAGTATTAAAATTTGGTGATTATACAAGGGAAATTACTACATCCATGACTAATTATACGGTCAAATAACCAGGTAGATCATAAGAGTATGTTGATAACTAGGATGTATTCTTAGCTAGCTTCAACCCATTCACCCTTGGTGTTTGTTCGAAATGAGATAGGATGTTGACATCCAACAAAGCGTCATGTCATATGTTATTCAGAAGCTCTCTAGTGCCACCAAAAGTGTCTATAAAAGGTGAACATCAAAATAAAACTAGTAAATTCTCAGAAGAAAACAGACTACAGATTAATTGAAACAAGACTGGGTGTAATTTATGGCATATAAAAAGAAATGTATGCACAGATTCTTCTGTGCAATTATAACCAAGAAGAAAAAGTAGAGTACAAACAAATTTTTTATTTTGTCAAATATCCTACTTCGAAGTACAAAGTTTGGAGTAAAATACAATAATACATTGTTAGATGGTTTTACACAAATAATTGGCTATTATTCCAAAAAAATATTGTTAAATGAATTCAAAAAGTTGGTTATATTGTCATACTTGTTGGACATGAAATTAATTAAGATGGCCCTGGTCAAAATGAGAGAAATAGATGTATGGCGCATCTAAGGTTGGCAAAAATGAATCTTGAATATAACATAGATTATATTAGAAAAACATAAACCAAGTAGGCAAGTTTTCTATTAATGTTCTTCTGCCATGATATATGTCCTTGACACTTCATGGAACAAGGTTACAAGGGCAATTTTTCATGCTTTACTGTTATAACTGGAACAGATTGGCTTCTTCAGAAGATAATTGATCGATTCAGGAATGTGATATGCACTTTTTCGGAAAGGAATATACTAATTTCCGAAACTTCATTAACAACTGAAGTGCATCCTTCCATATATAAAGTACTTACATACTTGTCTTAAAACTATCAACATAAACACCAATTCTATCATCCTCTATAAACTACAAATACAACAGAAAAGCAAGTCAATAGAAACAAAAACAAAATCCTATGGTACTGAAAATCAATTGTAGGTGGCATGCTGTTTTGGACCTGAAGATCCTTCTGATTCAGATCCTACAAGTTTGTGATTTTCTGGTTGTACATCTGTTTAATAACCAGAAAAATATTACCAACTCAATTACTCATCAGACAAGAATTATGCACATCCAAGTGTTGCCATACTTGCCTCCAAGAAACAACAAGGGCATTGATAGTTCAGATGCTTTTCCAATTGCTTCACTTTTTCCTAAAACCGAACCACTGCATATAGGCAGGCATGCACAGATAATTTTACTTGTTAACTGAAACCAAGACTGTTAAAAACCACTTTTTCTATCCCACAAAAGAAAACATATAAAGAAGCAGAGCACCAAACCCCTCTCTTTTTCCCACTAATTCATCTTCTTACAAGTCGTCCGGAGGCCTCCATATCGCATATATTTTTTCACCGTCAGTCTTTTTCTGCATCCAAGTAATAATTTGAAATAAAAGTTTCAGAAAAAAGAGAAAGTTACACAATTGTGAAAGCCATGGAGGCTAATATATATTACCCGCCAATATGAAAAAATAGAACTATTTAACACACCCAAGCAACTCTCTACTGTTGGTACACAAACTATGTGGGATATATCTTCTTGCTAGAACAAAATTCAAGAATTAAAATAAAATCAGCATTGCAATATGGAATAAAGCTCGAATTCAAGTAAAAGAGTGCCAAAAACACATAAAATTAGGCCAAAATCATCGGTCAGAATCAAATAGCGAAGGTATAATGATCAAACCCTAGACTCGCAATAAAGAAACCACTCGATTTCGTGATTGAGAGTTCGAATCCGTACCTGAATTGCGGATCCCGGCGGGGTGGAGGAGGCAGCCGCGCACGGGTCGAGCTTCATCCTGGGGCTCTGCGGTGAAACCTGCTTGTGGGAGGAGGAGAGACATCCTGGGCTTTCACAGCGATTGGGAGGCGGAGGATAAGCCCTAACCGGGGAAGAAGAGGAGGGTGCTTTTTCCCGGCGTTCGGGAAATGGAGCAGGAGAGACCCCGGTCGGGTAGAGAGTTGAAATAGAGGACGGCGGTTGTTCCGGTTTTTGCAGATAACCCCCTGTAGTATTCTGAGAAGTGGCTAGTTTTCAAAAACAGCCTGCAATTTGTCATTTTCTTGTGCATAACCTGCTTTGGGATAATAGGCTTCTAATGGTGTTAATATAATAGCACCAACGATTTTTTACAATTTTAATTATCTATCTTAGTGTTTTAGCCGAGACAAACTATGTCTAAAATCCGACGCTTGAGAATCTGAGATTTGTTTTGATGGTTTATCACATGTTACTCCCCAAGCTTAGTAATAATTAAATATCATAAATAAGTTAATTTTTACGATTATCTTCCATTTTTATTTTTTTATTTTTTGCAAAGACATTCAGAAAATTGATTCTGACAAACGCAATCTCTTCATCAAGGGGATATATGGAAAGTTCAAGTACTTTTTATAATTAAGATAGAGTTAAGGGACTTCTGATCCGGCGGAACATCCGTCACGGACTCACGGCACTATATAATGGCCCTACCGTTTCAAAACGATTCCACGTTTCCCAAATCGAAGCCAGACCTCCGCCCGCCAAAATGCTCGCCGGAATCGGAGCTCTCGAAGAAGCGGATCTCATCGACGACGACCTCCGAGGCGCCGGCGAAGACGGCTGGAATCTCTCCGGAGGTCCCCGCACGTGCGGCAAGGGCCATCGCTCCACTCTTCTCCTTCCAACACAAAAGGGCGGCGCCGTCTGCCTGGCCTGCCTCTCCGACCCCTTCTCCCCGGCCCACCACCGCTCTTACGCTCTCCCCCAGCTCTCCGCTGCCACCCGCCTTCTTCCGCGACCTCCTGATATGCCGCCCTCACCTCCTACTCGGTCCCATCGTCCGCGCCCTCGCCTCCGCTCCAACGAGCCCCTGGCTCGCCAGATCATAGACCTTGTCTTCGACCTCACGGGATCCGGATCCGTTTCTGGCGATTTCATCTCCGGAATCTCCGATCTCCTTTCCTCCGGCGCGCTCGCGTGGGGCCAGCAGCAGATCCACACGGTCTCCGCTTCATCCTCGCTTTTTTGGTTGCTCTTTTAGATCGTTGTCTGAGTTCTCGATCTCAAATGCAGCTTCATTGCTTTGGAGTGCTGCTAGAATCTCATCAGGTTGGGAACCTTGCGGCGCATATCACAGACAAAGCTGCGCTCCTTGCCAACCTCAATATTGGTCTTCAGCTGCCCAGGTGATTTGGCTTATCCAATCAGTTTGGGGTTTGCATTCATTGTGAAATGAGTTGTTTGTTGTCGTATTACGGTGAATAGATTCGTGGAGAAATCCTGTTTGTTTTGTATAAATTGTTTGTTTGCAAAGGCACGCTGTGGGATGATGGCAGCGATGATAGTGATGGATTGTTGTCGGCGGCTGATGCTAGTCAGTTGTTGCGGCTTGCGCTTGAAGCTTTGCTCAAGACCCAACATGATGAAGTCCGCATGAATAAGTACCTACTGCCACATTGCTAATTGTTATAGTCATAGATGTATTAGAACAAGGAAGTTTAAGCTGCATTGCAGCATTGGAATGCTCTTTGATTAGGTTTTTGATTTATTGTTGCTGTAGCTAACAAGTAATTCTCACTGGATACAGAGTACCAAATCCCTGTTTCTCTCACTACGTGCCTTCTCTTTTGTACTTCTAAATTTATGATGGGCACTTAACAAAGTAAAGCATCCCATATGTTTATTGCTACAGTAAATGCTTTTTTGGTGGAGATGTGCATCAATATTTGGTTTTTCTTACCTAAAAATGTTTAAAGTTTAGAATTCCTCTGTCAGATTTGAAAGCATGCACAGCAAAAGTAAAAGCAAGTGTGTGAGAACAGAAGTTGGTAGTTTTTTCCTTCAGTACTTCACCTTGTGTTGTTTGTGCTGACAGTTGAAGATATTTGGCTTCTCAGCTTTGTTGACAGTGTTAGCTCGGAGGGGACTATTGGAGGACTCATTTAGTAATGACCAAATGTGGATTGATTCCAGAGGAGCAGATAGCTTGATTGATTCAGATGGAAGATGCAGCTCCACATATCCCTCTTATTGCTTTGTTTGTTGATGCTATCAAAGGTCCTCCTCTCCTCAAATATGAAAGTGCAGATTGGTACATTGGACCTATTATTTCATTCCTTCTCTTCAAGCATGCGTTGCATCCGACAAATTCAAATTCTATCGAGGAAAATACTGCTGATTATGTATTAATACTCAGATTGTCAGGCATGAATTTTATTTTGGAACTTATGCAAATATTATCCTCAACAAAGAACAATGATGCTTCTTTATTTCTTTAACCTTCACAACAAATGTTGGTCACTACTCAAATTATATGATTCAGGGAACAAGGATCCTGTTGTCATTTCTTGCCTTCAGGTGCTTGATCTATTAGCAACTGCTGAGGATTCTTTCAGACTTTAGGCTTGCTATTGGATTTCCTATGCTTCTTTCGGTTCTGTTTTATGCAGTGGAGATACCTTTTCACCCAGTTCAGGATCAAGTATTCAAGGTTTTGTGGTTGCATCTCAAACTGCCCTGAAATAGTATCCTTATCTCAAGTAGAAGAAATAGCTATGGCCTTGACCTGTATTTTTAGAAGATATGTCAATAGGGAGCTGGACATACCTACTGAAACCTCCAGCACGGCCTGTTCAACCTTTGCAGAGATACTCAAGGTGCCTTCTGCTGGAAATAGCCAGAAGCTTCTTACATCGACTTGAGGCATCCAAGAATGCAGTTAACTCATATATTTCTTCACGTCAACAAAATTATGATTCATATCTCTTGTATTTGCTGCACCTTCTTAAAGCACACATTTGTCATCATGAGGATATGGATCTGGTGGTGATGATCCGGAGAAGAGCATTGCAGATATTTGTGAAGCCTATCTATTACCTTGGCTTGAGGCAGATACCGATCAAATAAAAGAAGAGGAAGCTGTTATTGGAGAGCTGGAAATTTTTCATCTAATCTTACTAGGAGGATATCTGAAATTCAAGCTCGTAAATTTGCTGAGTTGCTAAGTTCCTCATGTTGGTTCACCTTATCATTCAGATATTTGGGTATGTTTCCATCGGATAATTTGAAGTCAAGAGTATATTTAATGCTAAGTTCAGTTGTTGACAGAATTTTTGGTGCAGATATTGGGGAACCTATTAAAATCCCTTTATTTTTCTCCCATCTTATCTTATTGAGTTGATTTTCTGCTTGGTCAAAATGACTCACAAGATTCCAATTTGATCTCTTGTCAAAGAGCAATTATATTGATTTTATATGTCAGCTCATCATGTGGTGAGAGGTATGCAATTAGTTTTTTAGGTTAGCTTCATAGTTTCATGCCACTTTGCAATATCAAGAGACCTTTTTTCTGTGCAGGTTAGCTGATGAAAACAAGATATTAGCTTCTCTGGAGCAGCATATTCTTGTTAACAGCACAAGCTTCACCTGTGGAATTGGTGATTCAAGAACGCTTGTTTAACTGATTAATCTTTATGCCTTCTCAGAGGGAGTTCTGTTGGATACAGGTCACCTTACAGCTTGGAAGCTGAGAAAGCTTTGTTCAATTTGTCAATTGAGAATGGCTGGAAAATGCAAGTTGTAGGTGTTCATCTGATAGCAGTGAAGTGGCTTTCAACAAGAGCTCCTTGAAGAACCCATGTCTTACCAGATGCTGACATTTTATATCATATAGCATAGACAATGGTCGAGTTATTGTTTACTCAACGAATATCCAAATAATGGACATCCAAATGGTAGCAGAACTGGTAGTTGCTGGAGATAATTATTTAACATCACTGCTGGCATATGTACTTGATGCAAAGGAATATGGAAAGGAAGATGTCCTGATTTCTATAGGGGATGTCATCTCAGCAATCTTGAACATATATTCACATTCTTTTGATCGATTCTGCTTAAATGGCATCAATGATGCACTCTATCATGCCTATTGCATGGCAGATTGTTCACCACAGATATTTGAAGCTTGCTTACTTTCGATTTTAATGTTCTATATTTGGCAAACTCTAATGCTATCTCTGAGGATGGAAGCTGGCCTGCCATTACTTTTAAGGTATGTCTTTTTAGACTTTCGAAGCAAGTTCTGTGATGAAACCATTCACCAAACTCTATACTTTTACTAGAAGAACTGAGCAGCAAGAAGATTAATTTCATTTGATTTTAATCATTAGAGGTGTCATACAAGAACAAAGCTTTAATTGATGTGTTCTCCTGTGCTGTTGCTCCAGTTTCTAAATCCAAAATTGTCTTAATGCTCATGTGGATCTGATGAACACCTTATAATCAGAATTCTGTGCCTTATTCTGCATCATTGCACCAATGGAATGTTCAAAGAAGCTTCAAGGGCCATACTGTTCAAGACTTCTTTAATTTCGGCAATTGACGGTATGATTAAGAAAGCCTGTGCAAAAGGTCCAGCTTTAGTTAATCATGATGAAGAAACCTCCATCGGAGAATCCTTAATATCTGTTCCCTTGTTATATTTTTACTCGCTGAGAAGGTCAGTAATTCCAATTTCAACACTTTCTCCATTTTCATCTTGGCTGGCTCATAACTTTACTATTCGTAGCCAGTTTGCAAGCTCTCTTGCCAATCTCGCCAGGGATCATGGACTGGCAAGACTTCCTCCAAACATCCAATGATTTCCAGCCTCAAAAAGTGATGCACATTCAGAGTGATGACCTGTGCAGGTTGATGCATTACGGTTCTTCTCTGGTGAAGCTAGTAACCTCACAGTCTGGTACAGTTGTTCACCAGCACTTCACATCGGAGAACTAACAAAAATGAAATGCTAAAATGCTTCCGCATGGTATCTCGAGTCCATGATGGCTGTTATAGAAGGCCTACTTTTCTATGGAGAACATACTGTCGCTGTGAACTGTGGTATTTGTTTGTCTATTATTTTGGGATGGGAGGAGATGGAGTTGCAGGACAACAGGGAAATCAAGGAATCTAAATGGTGTAGACTAGTTATGGAGGAACTAGCATTGACTCTTGCTGCTCCTACTTCGGGATCAAGATGCATCTCAAACCAGCGCAAGGCTGCAGCTCATGTAGCCGGTGCATTGCTTAGAAAGGACCGAGTACCTGAACGGTTTGGGTCCTTGTTTGACAGCTCCTGCATCTCAGGAATAATCAACAATCTTACTGCCAGCAATGTGAGCGCAGAGATGGTTATGATGTTCCAAGCATTATTGTCAAATAAGTATTTGAACAGAGAACAGAGAACAAATAGCGTATCTTCATAACTTGTTTCAGGTAAAACTCAATGGACTCGCTTCATTTCTTTGCACGTTTATTTATCTTGTTCACTTTTTATTGTGGCAATATAGGTATGCAGTAAAGCATGTATACAAAGACGGATCTACAGATCAACGCGGGCAGAAATATATTAAGAAGATGATTCCCGGGCTTGATGACATTGGAACAGTGTTCGGCTTGCTGGTTAAAGCACATTTCCTGCAGCTTTCCCAGCTACTTTTCCTGTCCTCGTTGTCCTCCCCGACCGCGCCCCATCCCGACGGCACCCCGACGGCGCTCCGACCGCGCCCGTGCCGGTTGTCTGAAAATTTGGGGAAAAAGGGCACCGGAGGAGTTGGACAATTGATATGGGTTTTTGTAAAACCCCCCCGAATTTTTTAGAAATTTTTTTTAATTTATCCCATTGTAAATATTTTAAGAGTTTTTATGTTAAGTGTATTTATATTAAAATTTTGTAGCTTCTAGTGAAGACATTATTATACATTTTTTTAATTTATCTCATTGTAAATATTTTAACGATGAAGGTTTTTCTGATAAGTGTATTTATATTGAAATTTTGTAACTCTGATAAGACATTATTTTTTATTATTTTTATATATTTAATAATAACATTATTATACTTTTCTAATTATTTACAAATAAAATATGATAAATTTGTTTTATTTTTTTCAAAAAATCATTTTACATGAAAATAATAATATTATATTAAATAATAATAATTTGTTAACATATATTTTTATAATTACAAATTTTAGACTAAGTTTATTATATTTCTGTATTAATTTATATATAAATTATTATTTTGTGTAATATACTAATTCTTAATTTTCACATCAACCAAACACAATAATTTAATAACTTATGGAATTGATCAATTTTATTTGTCAACGAAACAACAGAATTTAGAATTTATGAATTGGCAAATTCTCAATTTCCTACAGTAAATACTCATACAAACACTGAAATTATCTAATTCTTTCAATTCATTCAATTCTCCGGAATCACTTAATTTTCACGATTCCATGATTCCTAAAACTGGAATTGAACCAAACAGGCCCTAGAGTAGAAAAATGTAGCAGGTCGATTTCGACTCTTGATCGAACCCCGCTCGAATTTGAGCTCAATTTAAGATTAGATTCCAATTCTATTCTCACTCCAACTCGGATTTGAGCTGCATTTAAGACAGATTCCAACTCTACTCCCACTCGGATTCGAGCTCCATTTAAGGCAGATTCGAGTTCTACTCCCAATTAGGAGTTGTTTAGTTGATTAAAATTAGGGATAATAATTAAAAATAAAATTAGTTTTAATTATTTTTTATATTTGGTTATTTTAGAAGTAATTAAAAAAAAAGTTGGCTTTTGAATATCTCTGATTCAAAAATAAAAATAAATTAAATTTTTTTCATAATTTTTTTGTTTAAAATGACTTTTAAAAATATATCTAATGATATTTTAAATTATAATAATATTAATAACTTCACGTACAATGATAAAAATATAATTTTAAAATTTTTGTGAAAAATTTAGATAAATAATATTTTACATATTAAAATTACACTTTTAAAGCACGTTTCATCCAACCAAATAATAAAAGTTGATTACTTTCAACTGTTTTTAGAAGTGAATTAAAAATTGAAAAAACTGACTTCTCCGCACTTATGTCTATTCACAATTAACTTTAGAGTTTTGTGATTGGCACGAAATAAAGAAAAATTGTTGAAAATTAAAGTACTTTTATCCACTTTTATTATTTATTTGTCGAAAAGCGACTTCTTATAAATATCTATTGTGGAGAGATATTTGTTCATAGTTTTGTCTATTTATAAGCAACAAAACAGTTATTTGAGCTCTAAGGCAAATTTAAATCCTACTTCCACTCAACTCTGTTAAGCCAAATTCAAGGTCTACTTCCACTTGGATTCAACTTTAATGATGACTTCACATTGGTTTTTGTTAGGGACGAGTAAAAGGATAAACAAGTCCATCATACCATACAATCGAGAGTCATATAGAAATCGGTTCTCAAAATAGATTGATATAATTATGATCTTCAAGTTAGTAAATTCATAAAACTACTAGTGCACACAACAAAACAAGAGGAAAAAAATTCAAGAACAATGTGACATTTCTGCATTTTGGACACTACTAGTGCACACAACAAAATAAGACGACACAAATACCATCTATAGTTACATGATCCGCTACAAATGACAATCTCATCATTGAATAGAATCCCAGTCTAGTCTAAAAATTTGCTCATCGCCTCATCTCTGACTGTTAATAAGCTGCAACATCTCTGCAGAAAATTAGCAATACAAGTATCAGAGCACACTTTCTTCTCATCAACAAAATAATACACAGGAAATTATAAGAGAAGTGTCTTACACTACATACTAAAGATGCATCAATGACTGGACTCAAGAGGCTTGAGCATACGGGTATGCACCCTGTGAGGAAGGGGTTGCAGATCCAGGTGCACCAGCGCTTGGACCTAAACTGGCATTGACTGGGTGAGAAACAGGACTGATTGCTGGGGCAGCACCACCAGAGGCTGGGGCAGCTGGCCCTACTGTGGCTGGATGGTTTAGTGGTGAGGGCATAGGCAGACTGCTCATTGGCATAGGCATGGAAGTAGCACGGGGCTGGACCGTTGATGGCAGAGCACCAGAAGCAAAACCTGCCAATTGAACAAAAATGATGTATAACATTAGTAGAAACATAAGAAGCCAATCACACAAAGAAATTTATGATTGTGATAAATTGTGTCATATTCTAGATGACTATCCTTGATTACATGCAATGGGCTCATCAATGAAATCCCAATCCATTCTCCATGGTGACTAACAAATGATCCAATCACTCACTACACCATGATATTATTACCTATAATGCATGACAGACATCATATTTAAAATTTGGCCCATGTTCTTGATTCACATGTATACAAAGCAAGTGGCAGAATGGTGGACCACAGCAATTTTATGGGGAAACAAACACCTCCAAATGCAAGCACACACACATACAGTGGTGCGCGGAAGTGAATGAAAGTCTGTTTTATTAATCCTTGCATGGGACAAGTAATGACTGTACATTGATTTAACAAACATAGTTCCATGCATGGCACACAGATATTCATGCAAATGCAGATTCACACAAAAATATGCTATGCATGGAAAAGGATGAGCATAGGATAAGTATGACACCGTATGAATATAGATATATTTATTTCAAATATCTCAACACTTATCCTAATTCTCCATGTGCTACTGGCACATGCAGTTGATCATACTGCACCAATACCCCCATTTATCTATTACAATATATGAATGTCCAAGTATCCTAGGGCACCCAATACTACAACCTTCAAAAATATCGCGAGGAATTCGTAGACACATCAAGGAAAAGTATAAAACCCTGAATATGGGAATCGAAGCACTACACCACCAACATAAATAAAGCAAAGAAATTTCCTGGTGAACCCAAACATGTGAGGAAAGATTCACTTTTGCTCTTTCCTATTAGATTCGATAAGAAAACAACCAAAACCCACCTTTTCTTTCTCTTCCTCTTCAGATTCAGGAATTTCCAATTCTGGTTCTCTTATAAACCAATTCCTGAAAATAAGGTTTCTCATGTCGGATATATCAAACGAACATAAACGTTTTGCCTATTTGGTCCAAAAAAAGTGGAGAATGTGGATCCATTTGAAACATTTCCCAAGTAAAAGTTTTACATCTTTGAGCACACATGGATCCTTTGATTATATCTTTGACAAAATAAATAAGTAACAACAACAACAAAAACCAAAAAACTAAGAATTGCATTGTAAAAGATTTGGCAGTAGATAACCGTGAAGTGCCTTTCAAGCTAAACAATTCACCTGATCCAGTGTGGATTTTAGGTGAGTCCTGTACATCTAACAAAAACAATCAGAACAATGACGTAAAGAAAATTACAAACTCAAATCTACCTGGAACACCTGGGTGTGGTAATACAGGAGGCCTAACTCCTGGGAGTAACTTGGCAGAGGTGCCTGTGCACCAGCTGGATACATCATAGGGGGCCGCAAAGGTCCACAAGGCCTAGCAGCATTTGCTTGGAGAGCCATAAATTGCTGAGCATATGGTGCACCAACTTGATGTAATGCTGCAGCCTGCCCCAGATGCTCTTTAATTCTTTGATCAATCAAATTTTGAGTTTGTTGTTCTTCAAATTGCTGGTAATAGGTACGGACATTTGCCTGAAGCAAATTATATAATCAGCCAATACTAGAGAAGAAAACGTCTAACAAACAACTGTTTACTTTTTTGGTTATAAACCTTGTGCTTGTAGCCGGCATTATGTTGTTTCCTGACCGAAGGCTGGAACCAAAAAAAAAATCCAGTCAGTAGCATGAAACTTCCTTTTATGCAATGTCATAGTGAACAGCCAATCACAAGATTGAGCTCATAATATGCCCATAGACAACAAAAACTAGATAGTAGCTACATGTTATCATTATCAGTGAAAACATCCATAACAGTAAAAAACGAAAGCTTTTACGGGTTTGGCTACTAAAGGAACAGAACATTCTCAAACAAAAAGTAATAATACAAAATGAACAGAAAAGTATAATTGAATTATGAGAACACTTGAAGAAACTCGTTAATTTGCTTTAACTCACAAGAAATGATAACATATATTAGACATCAATAAACAAAATACAAAACGGATCAACTCATATAACTGCAACACCTTTATTGGATGTTTTATTTTTTAAAATTTACCTCCCATTATTTATTGCAAATAACTCATGAAATCCCTTATATCTACTTATAATGCTCAAGGCTCTACAATGATGGTAATTGTTCTTCTACATTTTATAGTATTAGGATATAATGCCTAAGCGCAGGACTATGAGGCTGAGTCATTTGTAGAAATTTCCTAGGCCGGTACAGCTCAGCTATTTAGCAGACATAGTAGATCCCATGTTATCAATACTTCTGTTTCTCATCCCATTCCTTCATGTTGGACTCCAAGGGAGTGATCATATATCTTCAGACACATTTTTTATGCTAAAGGCAAACAAGCAGGCCCAACAATCTTAAAACTTATTTTTTGGACAGCACTGGGCCTGGTATGATTGTATCAAATCCTGGCTGGACCAAAATTCAAAGCCCATGTGCATATGATGCTGTGCCTCAATAGGCCAAGACCAATAGCTTTGTACAAAATTCATTGAACCAGGTCAAGCCTATTCAAACTTCAGTTCACATGCACTAGGTTCAGCTTAATATTTAACTAGATTTCCACATATTAGGATTGAATCCAACTCATTGCCTCTTAATATGGAGATTGACTGTGGTATTTGGATTTGCCTTTTGTTCTGGCCCCAGGCAACTCAGTCTCTGGAAAGACCTATTATTAATCCTACTTATTGACCTAACAAAGATGTCTGTACCAGGGAGACTGTAAACAATATCCTGGAAAAACACAAAACATGTGAAGATTAGACCTGTGAACAGGCAAAACTGGGCTTGAGCGGCAATGACATGTGCAAAATTCTAAATTACAAACCTCTGAAATAAGGAAGTGCTTCCCTTATTTGGATATTGTTACAAACTGATCAGTTTATTGCACTGTAATTCCCAATACCAAAAACACATCTAAAAATTATGAGAAAGAGGAAAGGGAATGAGGGATAAATATAACTGGTACTGATATTTAATTAAATGTAGTGCTCTGGATGTGCAGAGTCAGGGCCACACATTCCATGGACAAAGCCAGGTCACAAATCCTAAATCAATGCATAGGTCTGAAATTAACTACCTATCCATAATTTTCATCGAGATCATTTTCATACAAGTCCCTGATCCAGACTAGAAGCTAGGTTTGAATACAGCATTTTCAAGTTGAGCAGATTAAAACTAGAGAACTATTTTAGGAAAAAAAGAGAAGTCCTGCCGTAAATCGGCACTCTAAAACTCCTCCTAGGATACATATTATGCATGACATGATATGAGAGGAGTAGCAATCAACTAATTCTTCTAAGGAATCATAACTCTAATCACCTATAAGGAACAGATGGCAACACAAAGTATTCACTGAAATTTTTTGTAGCTGTATCACCGATATGGAAAACATTGTAACAAAAAGTATTTGCAGAAAGTTCTTGTAGCCTAAATCTCTCACATTCAAAACCTGATAATCCCAGCAACACTGCTAAACCAGAGTAGCTTGTCAGGAAATAAACAGAACATCTGAAGCCTCGCGATTGCTGAAATAGGCTTCTAATGTCACCAAACACCAACTTTTCCGATTTGCAATGAACAACCAACATCATAACAAAATAAATAAAACGCACTTCTCCAATACTTGGGTTTCTTGTCCGTCAACTGGGCAACTACATTGCTCACAAGATAGACAGAAGAAACAAAAAGATCATTTGCGACTATAGGCATGGAGAACAGACAGGATTCACATGAAATATGCGTGAAATCACCCAATTAAGCATGAAATAGAGATCAAACAAGAGGAACACTCACGAAGTCGTGCGTCAAGTAGGTATCGCAGTAATCGCAGTAGTACCTGAAAAATTGAACCAGAAATGATGAATCGAAATGATCATCAACAAGATCGGAAAAGGGGATGGACAAAAAAAAAAGGATATAATCAAAAGAAAACAAAAAGGAAAAAACCGACTTTCATCCCCCACCGCGGCATCGCGGCTGGCGATGGTACCTGGTCGAGGTCTCCGATGGCTGCAAGAGAGAAAGGCGGCTTAGTCGAAGTGAAGATCAATTGCGGGTCGGATTCTAATTTCAATGCATCGAGTCCGGAATCCGGTAGTGAAGGGTTCTGGTTATTGGTTAGCAGAACAGGTGAACTGTACCGGTTCCCCAGTTATCCAGACCGAACCGGACTTTCGGTTCTCCTAGAAATTCAGACATGAACCGTACCTCAAACTCAATCAAGATTACAAATTAACATTCGTAAGCATATAAATATTTGAAATTTTAAGAAAATAATAGCTTGGGACTATCTATTTTTCATTTACGTACTGAAAGATATGCTAATTATAATTTATGATTTATTAATACAAAGTTTTATCTCAAATTTTGGCATTTCAAACAGAGCTTTACAGTTTTGAGAATTGGTCCAATTTAGTTTACAATTAATATGATCACTGAACCGGGTCCGGTCCGGTTCATCTGCTTCGCCGGTCAAAATATAAATTTAAAGGAAGCTTTTACTTTTATTAATTTCATTTCCGCTGAAGTAAAGTGCGATTCTTTTCGTGGACGCATCCAGAACGCAATTTATCCCAACCCCCATCCAAAAAGCCCCTCACCCACCATCCTCTCCTGCTTCGCGGCCACGTAATCCTATTTTCTAACCTGAAAGCCACGTTTCATATTTTCATTGGACGTGACACAAACTGTTGTTTTGTTAGATCACCGGATCGTTGACGCGCTTGTCGAGACACGTGTCGCAATCAGCGCTGACCACGAGGGATGTCGCGGCATCCACTAAGCGGTGGATGGACGGCCACGATTTAATGAGAGGCCTACAAGGTTTGGGGATCTGATACTGGGGGGTTGAAATTCGGAGCAGCTCGCGAGGATCGAGATCGGAAACATCCTCGTCTAGGGTTTCCAATTCGTCTCTGTTCTCCTCCATCGTTCTCTATCTTGATCGATTCGCTGGTGGTCGCACCGGATTCCTGCCGTTCTGGCCGTCCGATCGGTGTCTGGATCGATCTTTGCCTTTGAGGTTGGGGTTCGGTCTGGAAGGTCGCGATGATGCTATCGCTGAAGGGCGATGGGCGGCAGCAGCATCATCAGCACCAAGCAGCTGCGGTGGCGGCCGCTCCGCAGATGTTTGGGCCGGGTGGGGTCGGGAACCTAGGGTTTCCGGCGGCTGCTTTTGGTGGCGGGAGTCGCGAGGTCTCGGGGTTTCTGATACAGCCGCCACTGAATGTATCCGCGGATGCCGAGCCCTTGCAGCTGGCCAAGCCCCTCGAAGGTCTGCGTATTATTTTTCTTATGGGAATCTTTGGTTTGATTTTGTTTATATCGGCTATTGTTTTTAAGCTGTTTGATTGTGATTTTTCTGATGTAATATTGTGAGCGACTATAATTATAAAAAAATTGGTATCCTTTTGTGCTGCTGATATCAAAAAATTGGTCTTTGTTTGGTCTGATTTCAGGAGTTAGTTTTTACTTAATTTGATCATCTTATTAGGTAGTGGATATGGATGATGGTTTAATTATTCAAGATCATGGTACTTTGAACTTGCTAAGAGGTGTCGAAGATTGAGAATTTGGGTCACTGTTTGATGAAACCACGTGGCCAAATTTATTTGACATAGATTCGTGATTCTGTATTGCTTAGTTTTCTGATGGTGGCAAACCAATCTGTGGTTATAATAATATCTAATTGAAAAATTGAAAACTGGTTGTTCTTAATTTGAAGCAATCTCTTGGCTGAGGATATTTGACTGGTAGATTTGTTAGTCTGTGATTGTGAGCTTCCTGAATGCGACAAAAACAAGCTTTTTTTAGCTTGGTGATCTGCAGGTCATAATAAGATCTAATTGCTGAAAGATTGACACGGTGAGTAATTGAATGGCCACTCTTGATTTGAAGAAACCATTTAGCCAAATGTTTTTGACTGCTAGATCATTAGTATGTAGTTTTGAGCTTTCTGAATGCGACAAAAAACAATCTAGTATGTAGTTTTGAGCTTTCTGAATGTGACAAAAAACAAGCTTTTACAGTTGGGGCATCTGCGAGGTAATAATTAGATATAATCGCTGAAAGAGGTCACTCTACTTCCTTTTTAAACTGTAAATGCTTCTAAAAGTGGTAGCTCAATCAGTAACTATAGTGCCAAAAAAGTCTATGATCCTGTATAGTATTCATGCTTCACTTTTGTTCTTTGGTCTGGTATCAACTCTTTTGTATAAATGGCTGCTTTTTTATGCATAGTTTATTTTCTCATGAATCGCATGTCAGGTCTGGTAATTTATACTGTAGAAAAGCATTCCATGACTCTTTAATTTACTGAATGGTCTAATAAATCTGTTCTTAAATGTTTGATTGTTTGGTTGTTGGTCTTTGTACTCCTAAGATAACCCCTACCCATTACCAAACACAACCTGGTGAGAAATAGAGTTAGGGTTAGACAACCTATAGGTGAAAATACCAAGGTTTACAGTTTCGGCCGGAACCGTAATGAAACTGCAGGTTTCGGATCGGTTAGGGTTTACTGTTCATTACGGTTCATCACCAACGAACGCAGGTGGGAGTGCGCGGGAGCGGGAGCTCGCCGGGCTAGCACGCGCGCGGGGGCGGGAGCTCGCCGGGCTTGTGCGCGGGGGCGTGAGCTCGCTAGGCTCGCGCGTGCGGGCGGGAGCTCGCCGCGCTCGAGCGCGGGCGGCGGGCGGGGAAGGGGGGGGTGTGTGTGTATGTGTGTCTTGGGGCGTGGGGAGGACCTCGCGTCGGCTTCGTGTCCGAGCGACTCTGTGCACTCGCTAGTCTACCGCCGTTCTCTCGTCTATCTCGTGCCCTCACTGACCTGACCCGTACTCCCGCAAGATGAGGCTGGCCTTACACTTGGGCCAGTGTTATCGCTAATTTGATTTCGACGTTCTTATCGGTTTTTGTCGGATACTGTTCACGTACATAATATTATTCACGTAATTATTCATTATTTTTAAAAAATTTTAAATATATTATAATTTTTTAATTTGAAGTTAAAAAATAATTGAGATAAAGTTAAATTTTAGTCAAAATATAATTTTCATTTTGGACCTTCGATATATGGTTATACTTCAGAACCGTTGCCATGAGATCGCACAAAGCTAATTTTTCTGATTCATATGTCCATAAATGCTCATCCGGATCATCTAGGTACTGAATTTGTAATTCCACACCCAGATGTTCCAAACTCAACTGATGATGATTATGATGATTAGTTGTATTATCTTAGAATTTATAAATTATGTATGTATGAAGTACATTTTAATGAAAAGTTAAATGTGCTTATATTAATTTTTAACTTTTAATCATATTCATATTATTTCTTGTATGTTTTTTTAATACACTAATATATATTAAAAATAGACTTTATCAGTTACTAACTATCAAAATTAATATTAATTAACTAAAATAATATTTAATATTATGGTAAAATTAAGTATAAATTCATTCCTAATTTTTCAAATTTTTCAAATTTTTTCAATATTTTATCTTATTTTTAATTTGAAGTCAAAGTACAGTCAAAGTATAGTCAAACTCTGGTCAACACTCAATTAATAATTTAAAAAAATCTTTCGGCCGAAATTGAAACGACCGAAACTAAAACTGAAACGGCCGAAACGTATCGGTTTCGCTAGGTCCTGAAACCGAAACCGAAACCGATACCGAAATAGCAAACCTTGGAAAATACCATTCCCCCCTTCTTTTCCAACACAGGTAGGGGCAAAAAAGTCATCTTCCCCCTTTCTGACACAAAATAATCGGTCCCTCCTAACCTAACCCAATCATAATTCGAAACAAGTCAGGGATATCACCAACCCTATCCTAGGTTATCTTGTTATCAAACGAACCCTAAAAGACTGAACCTTTTTTTTAATGTGTAATTCTGCTATTTTATGGGAGGAAAGTGTGACAATTTTCCTTTTTTTTAAATAGAACAATTTTATTGTATTGGGTGGCATAAGTTCTTTGAAGGAATTACTCAGTAACAATTGTTACTTGTTGCTACTACAGTTGATGGTGATGTTTACTTGAGCCTTGCTCATCAGTTGTATAAAGCTGGAAACTATCAGCAGGCTTTGGAGCACTGCAAAGTGGTTTATGATAAAAGTCCACGACGAACTGATGTTCTCCTTCTCATGGGAGCTATATATTTCCAGGTTTGTTCTTTTAATTCAATATGTTCTTCCCAGATTAATGTCATCTGACTTGTTTCCTTTTATAATCTGTCTGAGCTGATGGGAATCTTATATTTCTCTTCATTCAGTTGCGAGATTATGATATGTGTATTGCAAAAAATGAGGAAGCTCTATCCATTGATCCCCACTTTGCTGAGTGTTATGGGAACATGGCAAATGCTTGGAAGGTAACAATTGGCTTTCCTCAGAGAAATATACTGGCTGTCGCAAAGAGAAGAGTAGATATAGCAAGGGAACAACATAATGTCTAGATTGGATTCATGTTTCAGTTATATATGTGACAATAATCATTCTAGTCATACCTATTGTGGTGGGTATAAATGTTGTTTTTTTTTTGTAGGAGAAAGGCAATGTGGATCTGGCCATTCGTTATTATTTGTTTGCCATAGAGGTAAGCATTTTAAGATATGGACCCTTCTTTGTTCAATTGCTTGGTTCTCTTCTATCAGTGTTGGTCTTTTCTTTTTCACTGGCATAACAAACATGTATTCTTTTTGTGTGTTTTTTTTCTAATATGATATTTCTGGTTTAAGCTTATTTTTACCGTGTAGCTGTGATTTTCATTTGTATGTTTCTCAGCAGGGTTAATTTCAAGGGAACTTAAGTGGTCACACTGAGTTTGGTTGTGCTTATTATATATAGCTTTTGGCAATTTATGGGAGAAAGAGAGCTGTTTCAACTTACAACTAGTCCATTATATAGTGTCTTTGTGTGTAGTCCTTTAAATCCTTAGTAGGAAGTTAATCAAGGGTAGAAACACCTTTTTCCTGATCCTCCATCTGAACATTTTCATTTATGTCTGTATTAAGATTCTAATCATCATGTGCTTAAAAATTAGGTCAAACTTTTGTGACATTTGAGTTTGGTATACTTTATCTACTAAAAATTAATTGGTTCACATCTAATCTTATTTGTATTGTACTTCAGTTCTCAGTAATATGCAGTTGCAATTTGTTTTCTCCTACACTGAGCACTGCTAGTTGTGTTCTATCTTTGCCTGTTCCTGTGGAAGCAGACCTGTTTCTGAGTGGGTTAATGTGATTTGGAAAGTTCATGCGATCTATTAATGCTTGTTGTTTGGAATTTAAATGTAGTTTGAATTTGGATGAATTAGGCCTACACTTATAGGTTGCACAGGTAAGATTTATACTCAATTGAGATTTATTTAGCGGTGTGTCTGATCCAGACCAGGCGGTATGCATGCAAGGCTGAGCAGACCCAACAAAATAGCTGATTCACTTGAGGCCTACCAGTCTCATTTAGAACCCTATGAAGGAAGCAATTCTTGTACAATGGAGGGATACTTGTATCTGTTAGATTTGTGAAATGACAAGCAGAAATATATCAGTTTATTCTCTGGATTTTTTTTGCTAATGATAATTTTTCAAAACCTGCCTTTTACGTTTCTAGGGGAATCAAATCTTTCCATGTCATTGCATTGGGAGCATTTTCTAAAGTTGTCTTTACATTTTTTTTTTGCTGCAAATTATGTTGTTTAATGTCTTTTTGCAGCTTCGGCCTAATTTTTGTGACGCTTGGTCAAATTTGGCTAGTGCATATACTAAAAAAGGAAGACATAATGAGGCGGCCCAATGTTGTCGCCAGGCCCTTGCTCTGAACCCTCAGCTGGTTATTTTTTTTTTTTTGCTTACATGTTTTATTGGTTTTACTTTATGTAATGAGTTGTACTAATGTTTTATAATCCAATGTAGGTCGATGCTCACAGCAACCTTGGAAATTTGTTGAAAGCTCAAGGTTTAGTTCAAGATGTAAGCTAAACTATCTAATTAGTTTTTCCAGAACTATACGTGGTTTAAAAGTTCTTTTTTGGTTATCAGTTTTTGCATTTCCAGGAGGTGGTTACTGGTTAGTTTTGTAGTCTTATGATTGCTTTTTTCTTTCTGTACTTTTGACAGTTCCCACACTCAGCAAATTATTGTTATATTATCCTGGATAATCTTGTTGTGATACCCACTAGGACATTGATTTGTCCTTTTTGATTGGCATAGGTTTGCATTGCATATTTGTTATAACTGGATATGTAGTAAGGCTTCGTTTGTTTTGAGATCAAGATCAAGATCAGTTCGTTTCAAAATTATTTTTTTATATAAAATTAATATTTATTATTTTATACTATTATTAAATTAAATTATTATAAAAAATTAAATAGTTTTTGAGCTTTAAATCATTGAAGCCTTAATTTTGATAAAAAAATATTAGTTTACAAAAGTGGTTCACTAGTCTTGACCTTGACTTTAACCTTGACCTCCAACCAAACAATCCCTAAATTCCTATACATTAGAAAAGTGAAGTTCAAGTAATAGAAGAGTGCTTTGTGTATTCATAGGAAAAGGAATTTTCTTACAAGAAATCAATGTCTTGCCAGAAGACAATGTAAACATTAGATAGATATGCATTCTCAGCAGCAAGGGCATGTTGTCTTGAAAACTTCCTTTTTCATCTAGATGTCTGAAACCTGAGAGTAATGTTCTGGCAATGCTCCCCATAATTTTATTTATTAGTTGCATTATGATTTGTACAGCTTGCTTTATGTCACTTCTACACATCATTATACATCTTAGACCAGATAATTATGAGTGTTTTGTACCATTCCTTTGATAAGCTTTTCCTTTTTTAGGCATATAATTGCTATGTTGAAGCTTTGCGCCTACAGCCTACATTTGCAATTGCTTGGTCCAATCTTGCTGGGCTCTTCATGGAGGCTGGGGATCTTAACAGAGCACTTTTATACTACAAGGTACATAACATAGATATGCTTTACATCTGTTTTACCATCTTTGTATAGTAAATATGGATGTCTGCAGTCCTTGTGGTTCTATTCTGGATCATTCTTTTTTATCTTCTTCCTTAACTACCTTCAATCAGAAGTTTGTGTGCAGCCAATTTTATCACTTTTTTGAAAGATTCATCCAAAGTCAGGCATGAATTGTGTTCAATTTTAATGTATTGAGCATCTTGAATCATGATTCAGAGTAATGCATGTGGCAAATACGTGGACAATGTCATTCAAGCTTGAGTTTCAATTTGACCTGGATTCTGGAGTTGCCTCTGAGCTGAAAGTTAAAATGGCACCATATGCATATACTGAAATGCGGGATTTATGCCTAGAGTAATGATAAATGTTCATGTGTCCGTTTTAGAGTAAGGAACCTCTTAAATCTTTTGCTTAGTAAATAGTAATAAGAAAGACATCAATTGTCATCTGACAGTTTTATGTTAAAAAAAACTGCTCGTGATGACTACTAATGGCATAAATCCACCCACCTAGTAAAATAGCTGATGGCAAAAGACATGGATGATTTAATTTTGAAGCATTATTAAAGCCAAACACCTGATTATGCCTCTACTGTATGGCTATACTCCATGACTGTGAGCTAATAATTGTCATTTTTAGTCCATATTGAAAAGAGCTTGTGGCAATGGAGAAAGTGTATGAATGGATGATAGGATGTCCATTTCTTCACCTGGTTATTGAAGATAGTACATAGTTTTGGATCCATCCATCTTCTGCAATGGAATGGAGGGCACTTTTCACTATGTAAATTCATGTTCATTGTTGATTTATTTGGTTGACGGGCTAAATTCCATTTTATTATCTTGTGTTCTCGTAAGATAGCACTTCTTTCAATAGATTGATGCTTCCTACAAACAGGAGACTCGACTTCATTGTGACTCATTATTACATCGTGATTGATTGTTTAGTATATTTCTGGATATTTTGAAGGCCGTATTAGGGATTCATTTACATATGTGGACTTTGGTGTTCCAGGAAGCAGTTAAACACAAGCCAACCTTTGCTGATGCCTACCTGAACCAAGGACATATTTACAAGGTAAGTTTCTGTGTACTGTGAGAATAAGGTAAGGCGACAAAATCTGCCTGGAGAGTTTTCTAGAGTACAGATTTTCATTTGGCTTTTCCAGGCCATGGGAATGCCTCAAGAGGCCATCATGTGCTATCAACGTGCTCTCCAGGCTCGTCCAGATTATACGTTGGCTTATGGTGAGTACAGCTTCTTGTTTCAGGGACTATCACACATTGAAGTTGATTGTGCATAGATGTATTTGCATGCATGGCACATTTGTTGCCCTTTTTGGGATTTGCTGTTTGCTTCCTAAAATCCTAATGGTTTCTCATTCACCATGTGGCTGAAATTGAAAGCTCCTTTCGTGGTATTTCTTTTTCTCATAGCAGATGATGACAATCACCAAATTCCTATGGAAGATTTGTGTTATGATTTTCCGAATCATGTTTTAAGGCGCTTTGACAGGACTCTCAGCTTTGTAGGCAAAAACCTCAGATTTTGTCTGATGATTTTAGTAGAGATAATATTATTTATTTAGAATCTATATCTTGTTGAACTTATATGCTGAGGACCATGTTGTCATCTTGTAACTATATGTTGGACTTCAACTACAGAATTACATATGCATTTTGGGTATATTGGTAGTGCTCACACTTGATAAACTATAGTGTTATCTTGAGAGAGAGAGATGCTCGCATTAATTAATTCAAAATGCAATTGAATTTTTGTTGCAGGAAGCCTTGGTAGTATATACTATGAACAGGGGCAGCTGGACTTGTCAATTCTTCATTTCAAGCAAGCAATTGCCCTTGATTCTGGGTTTGTAGAGGCATATAATAACCTGGTAAGTTTGCTTTACTTTTTAACTGGTTAGTTACAGCATTCTCTGACAGAGATAAGTGTTCCTTAAGAGAACTCCACTTCATGGAATCATGATGTAACTGTCTAATTTTTGTCTCAAGGGAAACGCTCTGAAAGACGTGGGTAGAGTGGAGGAGGCTATTAATTGCTATCGAGTAAGCTAATTTGTCTCTGTTTTATGACTCAAATGAGATCTTTTATAATTGTTTTGAGGATCTGTGATATTTTCTTTTTCCTTTTTTATTCAGTCATGTCTTGCATTTCAACCTAACCACCCCCAAGCTCTCACAAACCTTGGGAATATATATATGGAGTGGTGAGCTTCTAGACATGTTGGTTTTAGTGGATTAGACATTCTTCATTTTCTCAAAACACATTAAAACCGTTGTGAATGTGCAGGAACATGATGAGTACAGCTGCATCTTTTTACAATGCAACACTCTCTGTAACAACTGGATTATCTGCTCCATACAGCAATTTAGCATTAATATACAAACAGCAGGTCTTGTTGAACTCCCTTGTCTTCATTTGATAACTTCGATAGGATGGCATTCAATGTTCATGGTGGCTTACAATTGTATTTAGTTATTTAGTAATTGTCATTCAAATAAAAAAATTATTGGTGCTTGATATTTTTGAAACTGTTCATTTATTTTTTCTATTGATAGGGGAACTACTCAGAAGCCATAGTTTGTTACAATGAAGTTCTCCGCATAGATCCATTGGCGGCAGATGGGTTAGTCAATAGGGGGAACACATTTAAGGAGATGGGTAGAGTAAGTGAAGCAATTCAAGATTATCTCAGGGCTGTGGCTGTCAGGCCAACTATGGCTGAAGCTCATGCAAATTTGGCATCTGCTTACAAGGATAGGTAACATAGTTCTCTAGAGGCTGCGTGAAGATATATTCTAACCTGTTTTCTATCTTGTTTTGAGTTTCTCATTCCTTGGATTCGTCATTTGCAGTGGTCATGTAGAAGCAGCCATAAAGAGCTACAAGCAAGCACTGTTCTTACGAGCAGATTTCCCGGAAGCAACTTGCAATCTTTTGCACACTTTACAGGTGAAGTTTAAGTCTAGTATCTGACTATCTCCATTCTCATAGTGAAACAGGTCTATAAATATTTCTTTTGATATATGAGATAAATGTGAATTCTTTTTTTTTTTTTGGGTAGAAATGATTCCTTTCTTGTTTTGCTTTCAGATCTATTTAGTGCATTCTTTTGTTAGATAATTTTCATTTCTGCATCAAAATGTTAGTCTTCATGTATAGTTATATTTCTTTCACTGCTTGCATTATGCGCTGTCATCCCAGCTGGTTTATCCAAATGAATCTTGCTTCTTGCTTATGAAATAGGGCTTTGAAGTTTCACATTGTATACCACTGTCCTAGGGCTTCCAAGTGTGCTTAGATGTCCATTATTCATGGGTCTAATTTCTCATAGAATTATCTTATTCTTCTTTCTCTGGCTATACAGTGTGTTTGCAATTGGGATGATCGCGAAAGCATGTTCATTGAAGTTGAAGGAATCATTAGAAGACAGATTAAGGTTCTCAGCAAATGCCTTATATTTGCTGGAGGTGGATATCATTACTATAGTCTAATGTTGTCTTTTATTTTCAGCTGTCAGTTCTGCCAAGTGTGCAGCCTTTCCATGCTATGGCGTACCCTATTGATCCTATGCTAGCTTTGGAAATCAGGTTAATATTAGTTTCTTTGTATTTTCTTTATTATGTTTGGATGAGTCCCCTTTCCTTGCTAATGCTTCTTTTAGATTCTTGTTTTAGATACTTTAATACAATTTGTTGCATACATAGCTGAATTCCTTTATTAACTAGTTTTTATTTTGTTTTAGCCGAAAATATGCAGCTCATTGCTCCCTGATTGCTTCTCGCTATGGGCCTCCTGCTTTTGCACATCCAGCCCCTTTCCCTGTGAAATCTGAAAGAGGTTATAGTCGGCTTAGGGTGGGGTATGCATCATATTTTGTGTGCTATTTTTGTGATCATTGCTTTGTTAACTGATCAATTGCTGAAATGATTTTGCAGCTATGTCAGTAGTGACTTTGGAAACCACCCTCTATCTCATCTTATGGGCTCAGTATTTGGAATGCATAATCGAGAGAATGTTGAGGTTTTTATTTTGTGCCTTTTTTTTTTCTAATATCATGTATCCTTTTTCCTAGAAATATAAACAACCTGAACCTGCAGGTTTTTTGCTATGCCTTGAGTCAAAATGATGGCACTGAATGGAGACAGCGTATCCAGTCTGAAGCTGAGCATTTTATTGATGTTTCTTCGATGTCATCTGATATGATTGCGAGACTTATTAATGAAGATAGAATACATATCTTGATCAATCTTAATGGTTACACCAAGGTATTAATCCACCAAACTTCAATATTCTCCTGAGTTTCTAGGTTAGAGGAGCATTGTTTGTGTTATGCGGTGTGAGATGTCAAATTTGTTAATTACTGCGAGTACATCATAACAAACTCAATCATGGGTTAAGGTTTTCAAAGTTTAGCCATTCAGGTGTGATTAGTAGTAATATCTTTTGATGCCTACATTGCTTGAAGCACCAATTAATCTTTTACATCCTATTTCATTTTTTCTTTGCTCATTATTATGAATCTTGTGAATTGAAGGGCCAAGTAATTTTATATGTTAGGACCTGGGATCTGGTTTTACAGGCTTGTTCCTGCCTTTAATAGGATGATGTGGAACTTGCTGTTTTATGAAAGTTGAAATTGTTGTTCCTTTCTTCTTGTTCCACGTCACTGAACATGACCCTTTCCATGAATCTCTCCACCTTCAAACACCCCCTAATTGAATTCATTCTTCACACACGTTGTTTCATTTTTGTAGATTGTAGTTTGCTCTATAACACAAAAGTTCGCTTCTGGCACGTGCCATTTATTCAGTGTCTATGCTAATAAGCAATACAATCTGAAGATATTAGCAGCAACTATAATCTTTGCCATTGAGAATTAAGCTTGTGTGTTGTAATGTTGTAAGCTTGTAGGCTTTAGTTGATACCTATATTTCTGCTTAGAAAATTAATATCTTGTTTCAAAATTGTAAAGGTGCTGCTGTTGTCCTGAGAGATGATTTGATGTTTGTGTGGTAGGTTTCAGTTGGTTTCATGCCTAATGGTGCTGGTTGCCCTTTTCTTTTCCTTTCTTTTTTGATTTTTTACAAATAGTGTTTTCAACTCGTTGAATTGATTTTCTGAGCTTATATGAGCTGCACTGAATTATGAAAGGTCAATTTGCTAGCCTATGGAGTTTGTGGGTGCTCATATATGACCAGAAGAAGAATATTTCTGGTTTTATAGGGTAGCATGATGGGAACTCATTCTCTACTGATTTCTTAACAGAGGCTAATACATGTAACATGATGAACATTTGATTTGCTTTATAATTTGGTTTTGTCATGTTAACACATGTTGTCCAGGGTGCAAGAAATGAAATTTTTGCAATGGAACCGGCACCTATCCAGGTTTCTTACATGGGTTTCCCTGGTACTACTGGTGCAACATACATTGACTACTTAGTTACTGATGAGGTGGGATGATAAAGCTGATATAACTACTTCATCACTTGCTGTTTTATACTTCATTAGTAGGTTTACCATGTTCCTTTCCTTGGCAGTTTGTTTCTCCGACACGATTTGCTCATATTTACTCAGAAAAGCTTGTACACCTACCTCACTGTTACTTTGTAAATGACTACAAGCAGGTATATTGTGTTTGCATCTTAGAAATTGCTATGCTTGATACTTTTATTTATCATTGGTTTCAATCCTTGGCTTCATTTGACAATCATTGCAGAAAAACCGTGATGCCCTGGATCCAGTCTGTCAACATAAGAGATCAGATTATGGTTTGCCTGAAGATAAATTTATCTTTGCATGCTTTAATCAGCTTTACAAAATGGATCCTGAAATATTTAAGACATGGTACTGTTGTCTTATCCTTGTTTATTGTATAATTTTGAATACGGATCATTTGTTTTATAACTTGCAGTTAGAATGTTAGAAGGATATATGTTTCTGTGACTTTTGATATATAATTCATTCGACTATTGAATTTTGGCTCACTGATTCGGTAAACCAATATAAGGTGCAATATTCTGAAGCGTGTCCCAAATAGTGCCTTGTGGCTTTTGAGGTTTCCTGCAGCAGGTGAAGCAAGACTCTGTGCATGTAAGTTGGCATTCGTTGCATTAAGTTCTTTCATTGTTCTATTATTCGCTTTATGGTCTATTCTTTTTACACAATTTCAAGTCTTTGAATTGTTGGAATTATATCGTGCGGTACCAAGGTTATCCTGTAACTGGCACATGCAGATGCTGCTTCTCAGGGTGTGAGGCCTGATCAGATTATATTCACTGATGTTGCTATGAAGAATGAACACATTAGGCGGAGTGTGCTAGCTGACCTTTTCCTTGATACGTAAGTACTCTCTGCAATTTAAGTGTGGCTCACATGTGCATTTTGAATTCTCATTAAATTACATGTGGTTTGTTCACTTTGATGCACAGTCCCTTGTGTAATGCACACACAACTGGAACAGATGTACTCTGGGCTGGTCTGCCAATGATAACCCTTCCACTAGAGAAAATGGCTACTAGAGTTGCTGGTTCTTTGTGTCTAGCTACAGGAGTTGGGGAGGAGATGATTGTGAGCAGGTGTGATTTTCTCTATTCTCTTGCATAAGGCATGATAAAGGAACTTTTGCTCAAAATTTTCTGAATGTTCTTTTCAGCATGAAAGAATATGAAGAAAAGGCTGTTGCTCTGGCTGAAAATCCAACAAAGCTCCAGACACTTAGAAACAAATTGAAGGCAGCCCGGCTCACTTGCCCTCTTTTTGATACAGCACGATGGGTAAGTTATTTTTCAGTTGCCACTGATGGTACCATTCCTCAACTTTTATTTCTCCGTCTTGCTATAATGGAGATCACCTGTTACTTTTGGTTGTCCATCTGGGGTAACTTATTATGCTTTGAACATGCAGGTGCATAATCTGGAGAGAGCATACTTCAAAATGTGGAACTTGTACTGCACTGGAGGGCATCCCCAACCCTTCACGGTGACAGAAAATGATACCGAGTTTCCGTATAATAGATAGTTGATAAAGGGGGGTTTTCAGTAAAGGAGGCATTGTAAATAAAGTTGAAAGAGTTAGAGAGTACAGTAGGAAAGTTGTTTCCTATTTGTTCGTCCAAATGAATCCTGGCAGTGCATTTGGTCTCTGCCAGTGGGCTGCTCTCCTGGGAGACTCCAGCTATAAGCTTCAGTTATAAGTGAGATATGTTGCTGAAGGTAAAATTATTAGTCCCTATATTATACCCATATAGTACAATTGTTTTCAAGATAATTCTGGTGTGTGATGATGTAGTGTACTTGGAACTGAAGTCTGGTTATGAATATGTTTCCAGGGATTTAGTATGCTTCTTTGCGGTGACATGGTTGATCTTTTGGTGCTCTTCTTATCTTCTCCAGTGCTCTGCTGTGATTTCGTAGCAAAATGGCAGCTAATTTATCTCAAGAATCAAGTGCTGAATTTTTCAGGGCTATGTTTGCTGTTGTCTCCACTGCCATTTGAGTGTTGGAGACAGCATTTGGTTGACTGATGTGTGATTCACGTAATTTGGCCCATGGCTGCTTTGATGATTGATATGGGTGGGTTATGAAATGTAAGATGCTTGTTTTGCTTTTGGTGTTGCGTCCATTTTTATGGTTGCCTTGCTTCTGAGAGTTCTGAATGCTGAAGCATTTTTTGTGGTTGTAGGCAATGTTTGAAAAGTGTCCTGATTCATGGTGCTCAGGGGATCACTGGATTGTACATTCAGACAATACCAGGGCATTGTGTTAGTAGCACCAATCATATATAGTAGATTTTATTAATAAACGAATATTGATTAAATAAGAGATTATGCCAAATAAGCAAAATTTTCCTTGAAAAATCCTAACTTGTACAGATGACAATAGGCCATATTGCCATTGTGAAAAAATTCAAAGCATTATTTAATTTTTTGAAGCGGCATAGATGAAATTTCAGTGTGTTTATTGACAAAATGTTCCAAGATTAACGATTGAAGATATAAATTAGAAACTAAAATCCTGAATACTGTTTGGCTTCAGATTCTATTTATCAAAATAGTCATAATTTGCTATAAAGTCCTACAAGCATGTGCCTCGGTGACTTTCTTGTACCCGTCACACGCTGCTAAGGCCTATGCTTCGTTGTGTTGTGTAGAGTTAGCGTGATAAATTGGGCCGCAAATGAAGCTGTTGGGTTGGACCAGACTGATGCCGGCTCCGGGAATGACCGACACACATGTAATGGAACTCGTGCTTCGCTTCTACTTTAATGTCAAACCCTACGATTAATATATTACCTACAAGAGAAAAAAAAAAATCTTTCTGTGAATATATCCAAAGCTCTTGTTCATGTGTCATCATATCTAGTCCAGTTGTACTCCATTTTTCCAACCAAATACTATGTTGATTGGGCATTGCCTCGTTCTCCACGTGAAATAGGGCGAAGTTGCTACACCTGTGATCGTGCGATCCAATCCTTGTTGTCTACGGCTGATCATGGAAATTCATGGAAATCCAATGTGATCATCCTAACTGTCGAGATCCATCATGCTCCAAATGTGGATAATTCAAAATCCGACGTGCAGCAAAAAAAAAAAGAAAAAAAATTGTTATGATTTTTAATCCGTTGGCTGCCGCAAGTCTGATCTATCAGCAGTCGATCAGTTTCTGGTGGGAAAGCTCGCTACTTGTCCATTAAAACAATGAAATAGTAGTTTCATCCGACACAGTCCGAATTGGTGACATGTTTGGAATATTGGAGAATTGAAATTTCTAACCATTTCAAACAATCAGATTTGAATTCCTCTTTTAAATATTAATATTTATATATTATCGATTTCTAATTTAAAATATAATTTATTGATTAAATAAATTTTTTTAAAAAAATTTTAACGTAAATATTTTTAATATTTATATATATTTTTAATCACAAAAAAATATTTTATTAATTAATTTATTAAATATTTATATTTTTAAAAAAATATATGTGAATAAAATAAAAAATAATTTTTTTTATTTTTAATTCAAACACCGAAATTTATGAAATTAATAAAATTAATAATTTCTTGAGTTTAAAATATATTCAAACAATAAAATTATCAATTCAATCAATTTCTTTAATTTTTCGTAATCGATGGAATTCACAGTTTTCTCGATTTCAAATCGAAATTAATTCAAACAGCACGTAGGACAAAGCCCCATGACTCTCATCCACCGAAATGTCCTCGAGATTCGCACACAGATACCAATTCATTTCTCGCGGTCTGGAAATCGTCCTACGATTCCCACGTTTCACGCCAAAGATTCTTGTCCACAGACGCGGCACGCCGCTCCGCCGACAGATCACGTTCCGCGATCCAATCCGTCGCCCCCTAAATTCCCTAGCATCAGAACTTAAAATCCTAAATTTTCAATGGCATCATCCCGCCTTCTCTTCGTCCTCCTCCTCTCCTCCCTCTCCCTTTCCCTCGCCTTCATCGCCGGTGGCAGTGGAGGAGTCGGCGGCGGCCAGCACGAGATCAAGGACGTGGCCTCGAACAATGAGCTGCAGGCCCTGGTCAAGTTCGCTGTGGAGCAGTACAACCGCGATCTCAAGCGGCAGAACTCCCCGCAGGCGATGCGGCTGACTTTCTCGTCCGTCGTGGAGGCCCGGAGCCAGGTCGTGGCCGGGACCAAGTACTACATGAAGGTCGACGCCCGGGTCGCCGACGGTGGTGGTCGTGAAGCCCTGGCTCAAGTCGAAGCAGCCGTTGCATTCGCGTCTTCTGTGAACTAGAGAGATGGTTGTTGAGGTCGTTGGTCCGTTTGGTCGAGCGTTCGTGGGGATATGCTTCTTTGTTTGCTCGACTCTGTTTTTTGTCGCGCTAGTTTTCTTTGT
This sequence comes from Trichopus zeylanicus subsp. travancoricus, assembly GCA_005019695.1. Classification (NCBI taxonomy): domain Eukaryota; kingdom Viridiplantae; phylum Streptophyta; class Magnoliopsida; order Dioscoreales; family Dioscoreaceae; genus Trichopus; species Trichopus zeylanicus. Next base: position 323,175 of record RXID01021554.1, read on the forward strand.
GCGATTTTCTTTTTCTTTTTCTTTTTCTTTTAGCATAATGGAAATATAGCCCACTAACGTTCAAATTAACCTGTGCACCGGTTTATTTGTTTATTTTCCAAGGTGAAGCCCGGTCAGGACGATTGATCGCGTCGAATTTGACCCTTCATGCAGCTTCGTGATTGATTCACAGCCGTGCAGGTGATTCTGCAATAATTTTTTGGGATAATTACGGATAACCCCGTAATTAATCTTAATTACGTTTAACTCCCCGTAATTTTCGTAATTACTCTATTCCTCAAATTCGAAAATATTTACCCACACCCGATTGTTATTTAATCAAAATTTTGCCAAAAAATTTCGATTTTACCCCCGATTATTTTACACATACACCTCTAAAAACTTATTTTTTTATATATAACTCCCCGGAATTCGGATTTTTGCAAATAACGCCTTGAAATAACTCAGATTTATAAAAAAATCCTCGAAATTCGAATTTTTACAAATAAACCCACGGAAATTATTCCGATTTACAAAAAAATCCCCGAAATTTGGATATTTGCAAATAACACCCTGGCGCGGGCGGCAGCGGAGGAGGAGGCCGGCGGCGGGAGTGGAGGTGGAGAAGACGGCCTGTCAAACCCCGCGTACCCGTGGATCGGGAGGCCGAGGATATGCGCGCCCGAGTGCCCGGGGAGGACGGCCTTGGCCTGGGCCGTCGCCGCCCGGGGCTGGCGCGCGGCCTCGACCACGTCCCGGCACGCGGGGGGCGAACGGCCAAGGCCAAAGGCTCGACACTAGCCCCGCCCCTCCCCTTTGCTCTTTGACACTAGCCCGGCGGGACACTAAGAAGAAGGTTTTATAAGAAAAATTCTCGAACTTTTGTAATTCGGAAATAATTTCGAGCTAGGTTATTTTGCAAAAACTCTGAATTTCGGGACTTTGCTATTTACATTTGAATAATTTCCGGGTGTTTATTTGAAAAATCTGCGCCCGCGTGCCGGGGGACGGAGGCCGCCCGAGCCGTTTCCGCCCCCGCATTTGCCGGGGACGGGGCCGGGCCGGCGCGCCGGCCCTCGGGCGCAAACTGCCAAGACCAAGGCCGTTCGTCCCCGGCACGCGGGCGCGCCGGCCTCGGCCTCCGTCCTCGGTACACAGGGGCGGAACGACCTCAGCCTCGGCCTCCGCTCACGCTGCCGGCTTGCCGGCGCCCCGGCCTCCGTCCCCAGTACGCGGGGGCGGAACGGCCTCGGCCTCGGCCTCCGCTCCCGCTGTCGGCTTGCCAGCGCCCCCGCCTCCGCTCCCGCCCGGCCTCCTCTCCCGCCCGCCTTCGCTCACGCCCGCCCGGCCTCACCTCCGCTCCCGCCCGCGCCGGGATGTTATTTGCAAAATTCCAAATTTCGAAGACTTTTCTATAAATCGGAATAATTTCCGGGAGTTTATTTGCAAAAATTCGAATTTCGAGGACTTTTTGTAAATCTGAATTATTTCGAAGTGTTATTTGCAAAAATCCAAATTCGGAGGGTTAAATATAAAAAATAAATTTTTAGGGGTGTATGTGTAAAATAATCAGAGGTAAAATCGAAATTTTTTGACAAATTTTTTATTAAATAATAATCAAGGTGTAAGTAAATATTTTCGAATTTGAGGGGTGAAGGTAATTACAAAAATTACGAAAATTAAACGTAATTAAAGCTAATTACAGGATTATCTGTAATTATCCCTAATTTTTTTAGAAGAATTTGTGACAAAAGAGTTATGGTCAAGACTCAGGATTACTTGCCCGAATTGTTGGCCTTGCGATGCTATAAGCACATATGCCTGACCCAATTTGTGGAACGGATTCAGCAGGGTAGCAACTAATCTGAATTCATGTTTGGATGGAAATCCAGTCCAGATCTTAAATCAAGAACCCTGAATTTCAATACAGGGGTCTCATTCTGGACCATCCGATGAAACCATCCAAGGTTACAGATCAGTCGCTGACGCTGACCCTGATGAATCTATTCCTCCTTGAGAGGGCGCCGCGCGGCAACAATTTTGGCCTGCCACATCCGTCAATATTGGGTTTTGTTGGCAAAACATGCTTGGAGAGCATGCAGGCCCGCAATAACTACCGTTCCTCAAACAACATTCATGTAACCTGCAATAAATTCTGATCTCTGTTTAGAGCAATTATTCCCAGGTAGGAGATGCTGGATAGATAAAAGGGTTTCCGCACATATAATCCAGTTGACATTAATTAACAGAAAAATTCATAACGAAGACAAAAACCCAACAAGTCAATAAACACCATAACCTTAATGAGAAGATCATAGAAAATAGTAATAAACCAGGCGGAGAACCAGTCAGAGATTGTCTAGGCAGCAGCCCCCTTGCCCTTCTTCCTCTGGATCTTCTTCATATAGAATTCCAGTTCTTTGCCTTCCAATATATACCTACCAAGAAGGAAGGAGCACAGAATGAGAACCATTCGAATGGTTCCAAGCAAAGGGAAAAAAGGATTAGATCTGTTCCAATTCCTTCAAAGCAATGGCATTAAATGCTTACCCATCAGCTCTGCCACATTGGCCTGGGCGTGATGAGATGCAAGCCAAAAGCCGGCCACCACCAAATTGTTCCTCAATATGAGGATCAAGTGTACGACCCTGCTGGCGCTTCTCCAGCTTCCTAACCAAATGATTGCTCTTCTTTGCTTCCTCGGTAGCAGCTTCGCCCTCCTAAATAAGAACAATAGCACAATTAGCCAGCAATCAGAGTACAGAGGAAGTATAATATCCAAACACAATTAATTTGAGGCTTCAGCAAGTTTAAGACTCGAGATGAATCCACATAGAAGGCTTTGTAATATTAACTGAGTGCAGAAAATTCTACATCAGATTTTAAACATGTTTTGATATCAACCATGATTTTGCCATATTTAACCATTTCAATGAGCAGAACACAATTTCTCATAGAGGACAACAAGTACAATGATAAGAACACAAAAATTCAGTCACGCTACAGAAATGCACAGCTATTGCTGATGCACAAAATCATCAGGAAACCAAAGAATTACAAATTATAAAGAGGACAAACACACAATATAAAGCATGCATGATCCAACAGGTCTCAAAGAGCCACTTGTAGCAATGACTATACTATACAGACAAGAATGCAAGACTTCATGCTCATAATTCAAAGTACCAAAAAGTCTTGACAGGTGACAGAGTTCTAAGACCAAGAGGCATGAAAAAAATCGAACAAGTACTGCAGAAAGAAAGCTACCTCAGTTTCCTTCTTGGCAACAGCAGGAGCCTTCTTCTTCCTCCCTATCTCAACCCCATAGTGCTTGCTGTACCATGCCTTGAATGGGGCAGCGTCAACCTGAACAATGGCGCTCTTGACAAGGGTCTGAGTCCTAACAAGCTCATTGTTCGAGGCATTGTAGACCACATCCAGGATACGTGTCTTCTGGGTGACAGCCTCGCTACCCCATGAATAGTTGCCAGTGTCCAACCTGAGAGCCCTCCACTTGGCATTTCCTCCCCTCACACGAATTCGCCTGACAGTCTTGTTGCTTGAAAGCTTAGTGTTAGCCGGCTGACGGCCCAACTCGTACCTGTAAAAAAAAAAAGATGCTTGAGATGCCAAGAAAAAAAAAAATCAACACGATAAACTCATTTACATATAAACAATAAATACATCTAAAAGGTCAGAAATCAACTTAAACATGCAGAAGCAGCCTATTTCACAAGCTCCAATGCAAACTAATGTTCATTATTTACTTTCAACTCATTAGAACATATGAAGCATAGACAAAAGACACAAATCCACCTATTTGCATGAACAACATGATTCTGCTTTAGATTTTAAAGCATAAGCCAAAGATTACACACCAAATTCAAACCCAACAAGAACAAGAAGAAGACAGCCTTTTGACCAACAAGCACGATGAGAAAAAAAAACACATTTTGTTGACAATCAATAGCCTAGCGTATGTATTATACAACTAAAATCATTCATTCTTGACTCAAATACCACTAAAGTTCAAGCGAAAAGCAAAAATCTTTCTACAAACAGATACTGATCTCAAAGTATTTACAGCCAAACTTATACAGACAACATCAAAACATCAAGTCAATCAGATAAACAGATAACAACATCAAAAGACAACATAAAACGAGAAAATCTATGAATCAATCAATATTTTCACAACAATTTCAAATAAACCGAACAGATGGAAAGAGAAAGAGATGGCGGGTTACTTTCTCTTCTTCCTCCAAGCCTTCTTCTTCCCGCCGGTGGCACGGCGCTTGTGCATGGAGTCGCGAGAGATACCTGCGAAAACAAAGCCGCCATTGATACCAGAAGCCAGAAGGAGACCGCAGTTGGGCTTGTGCCCTTGATTCTAGAGAGCGATCTAGGGTTTCTTACCCATGGTAGCAGGGAGGTAGGTCTTCTTCTTCTTCTCTCCTCGAGGAGGTCTGGCTCTCTACGCCGCCGCCCTCAACCTGTCCGCTAAATGAATCGCTTGGTTCTTATAGAACCCTAACTCCCAGCTAGAGTTGTAAACGGGTCGGTTTCTGTTGTGGTTAAAGAGGAACGGGAAAACCGCCAACCCGATTAGCAGGTCTGATCCGGATCGGGGTTTGGTTTCGGCATTTTAGCTTGGGTTTATTTTGAACCAACTTTTTAAACGTTCAATCACAATTAAGTGTTAGGGACGGTTTGTATTAAGATAATTTATTTAATCGTAATTATTTGATAATATTTTTTAATTAAAATAAATTAAAATTATTATTATAAATCCCGGCCATTGTGTTTATTAATTACGAAACTATATACATCCTGAATTTTTGAATTTTTGTTTATTTGTATACGCCGTTATTTTATTAAAAACAAAAATATCATTTAGAGGTCATTGTGGGAACAAAATACAAGGCAAACTTGATTCTTCTGTTCAATCCATGTATCGTTATTTAAGAAACCTGAAGTTAATAAACATGTGAAATGCTAAGTTTGAACCGAAATTTTAATCTAGATTAGGTAATCTCGGTTCAAATCAATGTGGATCAAACCGGGTTTATTACTGAACCATACCCGGCTTTAGTCATTGTGGATCCAAATCTTCCAAAACCTGACCCGTAAACCCACGTTTGGATCGCATCCACAAAACGCACGTGCCAAGCAAGTGCATTCGCTCTTCGTCTCTTTCCTCAGTCGACATTCGGCGGCCAAGCTTGTTGCTCCTTCCGCTATGGATCCTCCTTTCGTCTCCTTCAACCCCGTCTTCCCTCCTCCCCCTCCGCTCCCCTTCCACCCTCAGCCTCATTACCCTTACCCTGAGCCCATCCCCATCCCCATCCTCTGATCTCGCCGCCACCATCTCCCACATCTACTCCGTCCTCTCCTTCACCTCCTCGACCCTCACCTCGCTCTCCTCCCTCCTCCCCCTCCGTCCCTCCCCGTCTCTCTCCTCCTGCCCCTTCGACCCCCGTCATCGCAGCGAGCCGGAGTTTCACGCTTCCTGCTTTCCTTGCTGCAGAGTGTACCAACTTCCGAGGAGCAGCTGATGTGGAGAAGAAGGATGTTCACATTCTTCCTTCGGAGTTTTGGCTGTGAGGTATGAGGTGAGCTCTTGGAATGACTTTCCGATGTCATATTCTTATTCAGTCCTTCGGGTTGCTTGTTGCTTGACAATGGCGGAAGCTTCACACCTCGGACGATGGGTGATAATGAATTCGCCGAGATTTGGAGTTGTGATTGATTGTTCCATGAGGAATCATCTGGTCCTTCTGCTGACGCTTTGTTTGAAGGCGATAGAGCGAGAGGCAGTTGGTTCTATGGATTTGTTTTTGAAGAAGGATGGACTTTTGGACCTGAAATCAGTTAAATTTGAGTGTCTGAGGTTGGCTGGGAGCTTGAACTGGTTGGCCTCTCAACTGTCTGTTTTGTATGGAGAAATGAATGGCAAGTTATTTGCAGTTGGAATGGTGAAGGAGTCTTTGTTGTCTGTTGGTTCTAGTTTGATGTTGTTTAAGGATGGAAATGAGATGGTGGGAAAAGATGGTGGCAGGAATACAGTTGGTGCTGATTTTACTATTGAGCAGCGTAAAGCTTCCAAATCAAAAGCAGCTGGAAATTTAGAACCTGGAATGCATTACGCAGCAGTGGATAGGGACCAGGTATTTGTGTCACAGGTTGCTGCTGCAGTTGCTGCATTGCACGAGATGTTCTTGCTTGAGGAAAAGATCAAGATGCTGCGATTTGGGCTGCCACCTCCCAAAACTCAGATGTATGTGCTTCTCTTTAACTTTCAAAGTTTCAAGTTATTGTATTTTAGATAAGGAAAACTCTCTTATCTGGGTTTGTTGTTGATCTGTACATATCATCACTTACATAAAAACTTGCAAGTTCCCTGTTAAAACTTTAAGGCCTTCTGCTTTGATTCCTATGAATTTCCTTAATTACTACATATGTTCTTTAAGCATATTTAAAGCAAATCTGAATATTTTCTCATGGTAGATTTTTTCCTTGACCTGTTACATTGTATTGCTTATGCCTGTCATTTCTAACACTCTAGTTCCATATCTAGAACGGTTGTTTGATCGATCATTTTCTTCACATGATTTCACATTCTTGGAGTCTTTAAGTTTTTGTAAACAACTTCACAATGGAAATTCCTCTCTCCCTAATTAAAGCCATCTAATCGTGCATCATATTCTTCTTTTCTGTTCCACTCTGATCAAAATGCCCATTAGTGTTACCTTGAATGGAAAATCAATAAGCTTTCTGACTTGTTCTGTACTTTTGATTGTAAGAATATTATTTGACAAATTATTTTTGCTTGGTTAACTCTTTTTTTGACCTTTTCAGCTTGTATTTGTCCATGAGTTTTATAAGGTAACATGCTTGGAAGCTAAAAGGTCTGCAACTTAAATTTCATTTTTCTTCCATACTTTTGTGCTTTACAGAATAAATGAACATTCATATATATCTACAAGGAGCAGTGAGGAGCGAAGGAAGCGGCCTGACTATAAACCTGTAATAGAGCATGATAGTTTTCTTTGGCAACGGGCACAAGTCCAGGTGAAGCATTACATGAAGAGAAAATTACTTTATTCATTTGAATGCAATGGGGAGGGAAAATTATTAAATTGGCAGAAGAATCATTAGTTTAAATGCTTTCTTTGTACTGATTGATTATTCTATTGAAGAATATATGAATCATAAGATGCTTTATAAGAAATATATTATGATGCTTGATCGTTGTTTTCTGCTCATATTGTTGTTGGTCAAATGCCAAATAAATTATGATATAAAAATATAGTAGTCAAAATATGAAAACAATAGTTTGGTAATGAACATAAATGCCTTCTATTTGCACTGTAGAATGTGATATTTGGATACTTAACAACTGATATATAAGTGTGCTTTGTTATTTCTGTACTGGACAGTTGTATATACTTCAAATTTGCATCAGTTCAATTAACTTCATCCTTTTCGAGTTCTTCTACTTTGAAATATTTGTGCTACTAGTTGTTGTATTTCTACCCCAGTATTTTTTATTTTTTGGGGGTTGAAGAAGACATACAGTAAATATAAATATCAACCAAACTCATCCAATTCGCTCTTTTGATTGCTGTAGCTCAGAATTTTCTTCCCCCTCCTGTTTCGTTATGTTTGCATCTGCATGTGATGCCTAGAGAATTATTTATAAGGCTCAACTAAGTACATGTTTTTCCAACAGAAGAGGTTGTGGCACAGAAACAGAGCCCAAGGATCAAGACCAAAATCGCTTGAAAAAACTCTTTTCTAGAATGATGTTGTCATTTTTGAGTATAAGATTATTCAGCTGCTTGTTGAGATAAGACTTTTGGTTATAATAGAAATTTATACCCCACCAGAGTTCAAATTTAGATTTTTAGCTATTTTTTTAACCTTCGACGTTTTATTGAACAGTTGGCAAACTTCTTGTAGGTCCTTATTTAGCTTTTTATCTGTATATCTTGAAGGATCTTGGCAAGCAGAAGACCAAAGAGGAGGTTTTAGCTGAAGAACGAGACTGTAAACAGAGAAGAATGTCATATCGTGGAAAGAAAGTCTCACGAACTCCAACGCAGGTTATTTTTGAATTTTTCCTTTAATTATTCTGTTGGAAACCATTCCCCTTGTTCAATTAGTACACACTTGTTAGTTAAGTACTTTCAGTGATATCATATTGACAACTTTTGTATGTTTTACTGCTATTTCCAATTTTTTCTACTGTTTTCAGTTTTTCGAAATGTGCTTGCTCTTGATATTTTGATATAGACAGGACTTTTTTCCTATTGCATTGTGTATTGTACTCATTATACTTCTCATACTGCTGTTTAAGATGATGCGTGAAATAATTGAGCACATGGAATCAAGCAGGTTCAAGGGATTGGATGCAATGTTACAGTCACTCCAGGATCAAATTTACCTTTCTGTTATAGTAATTCTAAGAATGATATAGCTACAGGTGTTTGTGATCGAGAAGATGGAAGTAAGACAGTCGAGACAGGAAGAGATTCAGTGTTTTACAAGAAGCCACAGAACTGTAATTCCAATTCTTTGATGTATAGCAATTGTCATGACAAAGATAGGTCAAGCCTGTGTCAATCTCATAAAAAATTGAAGTATGAAGAAGGATCCAAGAAGAGTAATTTTGAGAGAGAGAAGAATTATGGGTCTAGAAGTACCTCAGGGCGTCCTAGTTATGAACACTTGCATCAGCAGCATGCATATAAAAGAGAGCATGATTATGATGAAAAGCATCAAAATAAGTATGGCAAGGATGATGATGGCTACTTTTCCAGATCTAAAGATCGCAGAACTCAATCAACATTGACACTGAGATCTACTAAAAATAGTAGCGAAGAGTGCGATTATTCGTCCAACATTACAAGCAGAAGTAGAGGCACAAATTCTAGAACTCGCAGACTTGGGTCCATGACTCAAGACATGTTTGAGGATAGATATGATCCCTGTGCTTCATGGCTTGATTGGAAACTACTCCTGCCTACAGGATATCAGAGTTCATTAAATAATGAGAAATATGATGATGAACTGTAGAGATAAGAACTTAAAGAAAACACATGACAGAAATCATCATAGTAAATTAGCAGAAGCTCTTTCCTTTGTGATGTGAGTCGGTTTCTCTATGTTGTTGAGCTTTATTTTTCCTCTTGACTCTTTTGTTATATTTTTGAATATTTTTGCCTGGGGTATCTGTGCAGTACTAACTATTCAGGCTTCAGGAATGTCTGCAACTGTATCCTTCAATGATCCATGTTCTTATCTTTGATATTTTATTTTTGTACCACAATTTCCAATTTGAGTTCAATTGAATGCAGTTTTGTTTTCCTTGTGATACAATTGTTTGCTTCAGGAGATACTTATGTTGTTGCACTCTTCTCTCAGCAGTTTACAAGTATTCTTGACCCTGCTATTTGTGAAATAAAAATCAAGATATCCCTTGAGATGTTGAATTTGGTATCCCTTAAGTAATTAGCTATGGAAATAACTAGTGCTGTTTTTCACATTCAATTTTTTCTCTCCGTTGGGCTACCGCTTAGTCCAAATGCTTGAGCCAATATTTGATGCAAAACCTGCCTGAGTGAAATTAGTTGAGCCTATTTTTGCATGGACAAAATGGTTGGTCTATCATAGGTATTTGGTAAAATTGTGTGGTCCATTTGAGTGCCTATTTCAAAGACTGATTCTAAATTTTAAAAATTTTCAGAAATTGATAATAAATTTTGAAAATATAAAGGAGCGATAAAAAAATTTTAAAATATTTCAAAGGTTTTTTGAAAATTCTCCCAATATTTTTTTGATAGAAAAATACTTAAAATATTGAAAAAAAAAAGGCCAAAGCTATGATTCAAACTTAGGTCATACAAGCCAATAGCATAAGTATTTTTATTGAGATAAAAATAATATATGAAATTAAATATTATATTTCTAAAATTCGAAATCAAAATCTAGACCTTCCAAGCTGAAATAATTCGACCTAAACTTATAACCTTCCTTGGCAGTCCCACCTGGTCTCGCAGAAAGCTCCCTTGTCTCGCCATCACAGCTCCCTTGTCGGCCTTCTTGATCGACCTCAGTTCGGAGGCGACTACGGTTTGGATCCTTCGCCGGAGGCCGTCCTCCTCTCCCGTCGGATTCAGCAAATCCCGCAATCTTTCTGCGATCACAGTATACCAATCGTCCATTTCGCCCTCGTCTTTATCGGCAGAGTCGCCGAGATCAGCAGTAGAATCGTCGTCATCTGCACCGAGGAATGCTTGGAGGAGGCCGGGGAAGAAGGATGGGTCGACGGCGTTGTGGCGGCTGCCGCTGCTGGAATAGTCCTCTCGACTCTGCGAGCATGATCTGCTACTTGCGCGAAAATCCTCCGGCGAAGGCCATCCTCCTCCCTAGCCGACGGATACACCAAAGCCCGCACTTTGTCGGCAAACTCCGTGCACCAAACCTCCACTTTGTTCTCCTCACTGTCAGAATCTTCACACCAGAGTTGGCGGATTCGTCGTGGTCGTCAGAATTGAGGAAGGCGTGGAGGAGACCGGAGAAGGAGGATGGGTTGGCGGCGGTTTCCCATCCTGCTTCCAATCAAACATAGACTGAAATGTGGCTAGTTAAAAAAAAATGCGAGAGATATCATTATATGGAACTGCGGCATAATCCACTTAAACTACGTGGTACATGTACATGAGCAAGGCATATCCCTCTTCTACAATTTGATCATGTTCCAGCGCATGGCCATTTTAAGCCTTAATTAATAATGCAACATTAAATTTCATAACAAGGGACAAATATATCAAGTCAATATATGCAATTACGAAAATTTTCTGTAAATATGATGATGCATTCGGAGGAGGTATGCTTGTAAAGTTCTTCGGGCGGAGTATCCTCGTACACCAAGCAGCATCGGACTTTCCCGATCGGAACGAATCAAAACGTGCCACGTGGTACTAATGCTTCTTCAGCCCGATTCGATCAGACACACTCCGGCGGTACCTCCCCGAAGAGCTGTATCACCTTTTAATCCCAGCCGTCGACGTCACGCTTTGACGCGATTGCACGATTGGGAATAGCTCCCCGCATATCCTCCCACACTGCCCAGAGTTTCAAACCCGGCATGTCCGCTCCCATCACCTTTCTTTACCATTTCAACCAAGATTCCCCGGATATTCCCTCCCATATTCCCCATCTGTCAAATCATCCCAACCACCCTCTCCACCACCGAAACGACCAATGATGTCAGGGTCTGCCGCGTCAGATAAAAAAGGGTATTATAGTACCTTTGTCGAGTAGCCTGCAGGCTCCGTCTACCTCCATAAAACCGGAGCTTCTTCCTTGGAGAACTCGATCCACCATCAATGGCGGTTTTCATTCGTGCCAAGCGGGTGACGGATCCGCTCGCCGACGAGGTCCGAGCGCGGCTGACCAGGCCGGACTATTCCAGCAGCGGGAGCGACCACGACGCCACCGACCCCTCCTTCTCCGGCATCTTCTACCCCTTCCTCGATGCGGGCGATCCCGACCGAAACGAACTCGCCGCCTTCGGCGAAGACTCCGGCAGCGAAGAAGACGAGACTTGCGATCGCTACACCCAGATCGCCGACGCGTCGCGGAGTATTATCGATCCGAGGGGGAAGGATCACCGCCTGCGCGAATGGATCGTCTCACACGTTGCCGGCGCAGCGGAGAAGCTCGCAGGGATCCGAGGGAGCTCTTCGGCCTACAAGCGCGCGGTGATGGTGAGACTGAGAGATTTAGGGTACAATGCCGGCCTCTGCAAGTCCAGGTGGGACCGCTGCGGGGGGCTCACCGGCGGCTGTCACGAATACATCGACATTTTGTTGGCGCTGCCGAGAGGAGAAGAGAAGAGGTACATCGTCGATCTCGACTTCGCCGGAGAATTCGAGATCGCGCGAGCGACGGCGGGGTACGAGAGGGTGGTGAAGGCGCTTCCGGAAGTGGTGGTGGCGACGGCGGCAGAGGTGAAAGAGGTGGTGAGGATGGTGGCGGAGGCGGCGAGGCGGTCGATCAAGAAGCAGGGGTTGCACGTGCCACCATGGCGGAAGAGCCGGTACATGATAGCCAAATGGCTCGGTCCGTACCGGCGTACGGTGAACGCGGCGCCGGGGATGGACGGAACTGGTGACGGGGAGGAGATCAGGTGCCGGGCGGTAGGGTTCCAGCCGGCGCCGGGGATCGTTGCTTCGCCGGCGAACTGGACGGGGTAGGAATCTTGACAGCGGACGATCAACGATGTGTTGAGGGTTTAATTACGTGGCAGTCTGACGTTGACGTTGTCTGGTGTGGGGCCATGTTTGGCGGTGACTTGTGTGGATAAGATCTGGTTCGGGTTAAATATACATTATTTTTTTTTTCGGTTTTTTTCATAGCGTGCAGGATTTGACTGAAAATAACGTTTATTAGTATTTATCGTTATGAATGTGTCAAATTGTTTTCATTCAAAAACTACAAATAAAGTTAGCTTCTTTTAAATGGGACTAAGAAGAAGATAATCACGATTGTATTCAGATGATTAAATTCTCTGATTAATATTTGGCGGCTGAGATTTGGCGGCTGAGATGGGACATATTCTCTGTTTTTTCTGGATGAGGGTCACCATCAGGCTCAGGCTTGAAATCCTTCGTTTTGTAAAATTATTTATGTTGTCTTATTAGTAACTGCTAGTTGTTGTAACTTGTAATTAGCTCAATTTCTTAGTTATTTATATTCTCTAACAGAGGTTAAAAATTTAAGATTTGGTTTTAGCTTGAGTAACATGATGTTAACCATCTGTCGTCTTCGTCTCCTATTGACCAATTTACCACTCGCATTTCACGGGGTTAATTATGATCGTCTTCTAACCAAAAAAAATACTTTCGAATCTCGAGTTAATTATATATATATGGATCGAGATTAAGCGCATAAAATGGCATTTATATTTATGTATGTCGCAATCTTATTTAAGTATCTTGCTTAATGACATTCAGCAGTTAAGAGGTAGAAGGAGAAGCTAGCCACCGACTCTTCCGCTCAGGTGGAGCCAGTCGAACCCAGACCAGTAGTATATCCACCAAGAAGAAAGGCCAAAACCTAATCCATTGCCTCTTCTCGTCTCGTGCCATGCTATCAATGCTTATCTTCTTCATAATAAATATATGAATAAGTGGACAACAGAAGAACATTCGACATTGATATTTTGTTGTGTTTTTTCATAGTTACTTATCATGAAGCATCAAAATTGCACAAAACTTGGGGCACTACTTAATCTTAAGCTTCGTTACTAGGAAAGAAGAATCACAGAGTCGGTAAGTGTCGTTGATGAGCTCCATCTGCAGTGCTGTTTGAGCCAGTTCTTTCTGCTGCTCTGCATAAACTGATAAAAAGCCGCTCGCCGTGGAGGCGGAGGCCGCTCTCCCGACTTACTTGAAGTCCTCCATTGCACCGCCGTTCAGAGCTCTCATGGCGGTGCAATGTGGCTGTATGCCCCTATGTTCATTGGCTCTTCTTGGCAGCAAAAAATCTCATCGTTTGAAGAAATAAAGGATCGAGGTTCACAATGTTGTTCATGTGTAGAATTGTGTGGTTATACAAGCCAATATGTTACACACATATAAAGAGGAAACTTGAACTGAAGACATACTTCGACGGCGCTTCAACTCTCGCTGGATAACGTCATAAGGGAGTGGGCAAAGTTGCTCAACTCTGCAAATGGCGACGTCCTTGCGGTCAATCTTCTTTCCTCCTTCGTCTAGGTCGTAATAAACCTACAAGGGAAATCCATTTCTCGCTGTAACTTCTTACTTCTTATACTCTCTGAATATGATCGTATAAATACCTTCCCAGAGCGAAGTATTAGGCGATTGACGCCCTCTTCGAGATTCAACTGATGATTCTGATCCCCGATAAGGCGCTAAAATCGGGTTCCTTCCCTGTGACCCCTGACACCGTCTCCTTGTGCTGGAGCAAGTTCTCGGGACTCATCACAATCTGCGGCTTTCGGAATTCCATGTGAATCTTTGCAACCCAATCCTTGATCTTGTTAACATCTCTTCCCAACACATTAACAACACCAACAACAAAGATGATGATGATGAGACATAATAACCTGTCTGCGCAAAAAACATGGAAGTAGTATGTGGGAGTAGTAACGTTTACGGCCTGCCACTTGCACTTCTGGATCCGTTTCGTAAGTGTAGGATCCATTTCAGGCATTCTGTATGGATTGTGATCAGTCATTTGCAGCAAGAGCAACCTTGAATTGGATCACTACTAATGGATCTAAGCTTTGTATTTCACCAGTTATACCCGGAGGACACGTTCTAATCGTCCACTCGGATGCTCTGGGCCTTGACCATCATAACCATGAGGAAGAAGAAGAACAACACCAGCTTGCCGCAGCCGCTTTGCTTCTCCGCTGCTCAGAAACTGATCAAATATCACTTGAGCACCATTCGAAAAATCACTAAACTGTGCCTCCCAAAGAACAAGTGACTTTGGGTTCTCCATTGAGGAGTCCGTCTAAAATCCAAGCACTCCAAACTTCGAAAGAGAGCTGTTGAGAGACATATTAATTCATAAGGTAAATTGGAAGAGCAAACCAAGGGCGCATTTTGGATTGTTAGTAGCCAACATGATCGCGGTGATTACTAGGATTAGCAAAGAGAATGCTAGTCAGATTAATAGCAATGATCATGTTTTCTAGTTACAATCAACTGCATCCTAGATGCTTAACCTTAGCGAACATAGAAATGAGCAGAAGAAAAAGAAAAATTGTGAAGGAAAAAATTGTTACGTGTAGAGATGGGAATTTTGTCAATGAATTCTTTATTTTCTATAATTTATGTATCTTATGGAAGTTTTACAAATCATCAAACAGGTACTGTAAAGTTTGTAAATAATAAGAAAATTGTTGAGAAATCAGTATCATATACCTGTTGCTAACAGTGAACATCTCCTCGTCTTGGTCCTTGCTTGGTAAGATGGTCCAAAGGGCAGTATTCGCCAGTTTCTTGATTATGTATCAGTGCATGTCTATGGCTAAACGCGTTTCTCTCTACGTCTTGTCCGCTCAACCTGAAATGGTTGTCTGCGACCAGGAGACTCGCGAAGGCGAGCGCCTCGCCCAGGGCCCCAGTCTATGCCTTCCCCAGATTCGATCATCTGTACCCGCTGCTCGAATATCTTCCTTATTGCTCTATGTGGCTTGGAGCTCTCCGGAACTGTCGTGATTGCTTTCCCGACCCTTTTCAGTATCTCTTGTTTGAAAATGTGGCTTTCCTCTCTGCTTCGTCGGAAGTGAAAGTATAAATTAGGCAGTAATTCCTTTCAGTTCACCATATCTAAACACACAAGTCAAATCATTTACAAAGATGAGAAGTGTAACTTTTTGAGGTAGGAACTAAATTAGATAATATATGACTGGATTCGTTAATAAAATTTAAATTCAATTGAGTTTGAGTTTGTTATAATTGAATTCGGGTCGTAATTCCGTTGACCCAATTATAATCTAAATTTTTTTTATTGTAATTGAATTAACTTGTATAATCTGCTTCTAACCTGATTGATTTGTTTATTTATTGGGTCACAAATACGTCAAGTCAGATCAGATAAACTATTTTACCAATTAAGCCAATTAAAATTATTTAAAATTTTATTTTACAATATTTTTAAGTAATTTTTAAAATTATATTTATAAATTAAATATTTTATTATCATAATTTATTTTTGATAATATTATTATTTTGATTATTTAAAATATGTTAACATTATTAATATTACTTAAATATATTGGATCGACTTAGGTCAATTTAGCTCAATTCGAATTGATTTGAATTAATCAAATTACTTCAGATCGGATCAAACTATAACTTGTTTAATTAAATAAGTCAATTTGAATTAAATTGGATCATGATTTAAATATGATCTATTTAATAAACGAGTCAATTTGAGTTAGATTGAATAACCCATTTAAAAACCAAGTAGGGGTCGGATTCAGAAAATTGATCCATTTAATAAATATGGGTTAGTTTTGAATTAACCCATTTAATATAACACTATAAATTTAATCCGATCCAAATCTGACCTTGAACCCAAATTGTTAGATCTAATTGACGCTACAATGCCCAAATTTGCGCTTGGACCTCAAAGAAACAAGGACTGGGCTAAAATCTAGCTTAACCTTATTTGAAGAATGAGCAGGTTTTTCATCAATCAAATGATTCACCTTAATTATTTTCTAAAATAATTTGTAAATGGTAAATCACAAGTTTAACAATTTAATCCAAAACTAATAGCGGACTTCCTTCAAGTTCGGCTAATTAATTCGTTTAGTTAAGAATAATTTGTTCAAATAAAACTCTAAAAATAGCAAAGATTTTAGAGAATTTTGGCTATATATCAAGGTTTTAAGTTTCGACCGAAACGGCTAGGTTTCGGTCGAACCCGAAATAAAAACCTAAATTTGATTTTGGTTTAGGGTTTACTGTTCATCTTCACCAACAAGCAGAGCTCGAGCGGTAAGCTCGCCGGGCGAGCACGTGGGGGGAGCTCCCCGGGCGAGCACGCGCGGGGAGCTCGCCGGTCGAGCTTGAGCGGGGAGCTCGCCGGTCGAGCTTGAGCGGGGAGCTCGCGTGGCGAGCTCGTGTCGGCTTCGTGTCTGAGCTCGCGCTCTCGCCGAACTAGCCCCGCGCGCTCGCCAGCCTGCCGCCGCTCCCTCACCTGCCTCGCGCTCTCGCCGACCTGGCCCTTACTCCCACAAGCTGAGGCCGAACTTGCACCAAGGCTAGCGCTGTGACCAATCTGGTTCTGACACCCTTGCCGGTTTTTATCAGATATTGTTCACGTACATAATATTATTCACATAACTGTTCATTATTTTTAAAATTTTTTAAACATATTATAATTTTTTTAATTTGAAGTTAAAAAATAATTAAAATAAAAGAAAAAGTAATCAAAATATAATTAATAAAAATTATTTTTGTTGAAACTGAAATGAAAATGATTTTGATCGAAACACGTTGATTTTTTTTGTTCACGTGTATGCGTGAATGACCGTTTCACCGAAAGTAAAGTCAAAAAAAATTTGTGTCGGTCTTACCCTCATGTGAATAGCTGTCATGAGATTGTGTAGAGGTAGTTATTTTGACTCATATGTTTATAAATGTTCATATAAATCATTCAGGTACTAAATTCATAATTTTACATTCAGATATTTTAAACTCAACTGATGATGATAATTAATAAATTATGTATGTGTCAATTATATTTTAATAATAAGTAAAATTTGCTTATGTTAATTTTTAACTTTTTAATCATATTCATATTATTTCTCATATATTTTTTTATATAGTAATATATAAAAACAGTGGTTAACTATCAAAATTAATTTTAATTAATTAAAATAATATTTAATATTATGGTAAAATTAATTATAAATTATTTCATAATTTTTAAAGTTTTATAAAAAAAATTTCAAAATTTTATCGTATTTTTAATTTGAAGTCAAAGTACAGTTAAAATATAGTCAAACTCTAGTCAATACAAAATAAATAATTAAAAAAATCTTTCAGCCGAAACTGAAACCGAATGGGTCGAAATGGCCGAAACGTATCGATTTCACTGGGTCCCGAAACCGAAATCACAACTATAAACCTTACTATATACTACTAA
Source organism: Trichopus zeylanicus subsp. travancoricus (assembly GCA_005019695.1). Classification (NCBI taxonomy): domain Eukaryota; kingdom Viridiplantae; phylum Streptophyta; class Magnoliopsida; order Dioscoreales; family Dioscoreaceae; genus Trichopus; species Trichopus zeylanicus. The sequence continues at coordinate 340,857 of RXID01021554.1, forward strand.
AAAAACCTCAAATTATACAATTATTTTTTGAAAATTCTTAATTTTTCTTAGAGTTTTTAAGTAAGAAATTACATGAATTATTCTAAATTTGTGATTTAAAAATATTGCCTGATTAAAATGATTTAAAAATATTATTTTTTAAAATTCAATTTTATAATTTAAAATAAATGTAAATAAAACTAAATTTATTTTATTTTAGTTTGAACAACTATTAAATTAATCTGAAAAATAACTTCTTTTATTTCAATTTTTATGAAAAATCGATAGTTCGATTTTAGAAAACTAAAATTTTAAAATTCAGTTTTGTTATATCAATTGTTCGAAATAGATTCAAATTAGAATAATTTGATCTTTTATATAAATTTAATTGATAAAATTAAATTAAAATATTTTTACATATTTTAATTGGCAAGTAATTTTTTACTAATTATGATAAGATATATAATTTTTCATAAATTTACAATAACACAGTTGATTCATCATTAAAATCCCCTTTTTTTTTATGTCTCAACAAGTTTCTCTGACCATTAATTTTTGTTAGTTTCTATCTAAACTATTTTTTATTAATATTTTTTAAAATTATTGATTTTGAGGTGGATATCCTCCCATTTATGTAACATTAATTTCATCTTAATTTAAACAAATACTAATAAATCTAAGGGCTAATTACCTACAACTCCCCATAATTTTTGGTAATTACGAAAAACACCTAGTAATTTCCGTAATTACCTACACCATCCCCTTTTCAAAATATTTACCTACACCCCCTTAATTGTTATTTAATCAAAATTTACCCTCATGATTTTTATAATTAAACCCCTAAAAATTTATTTTTCTCACTCTCATTTTTTCTCCCAAATCATTCACAAATAATCCCTTAAAATATTTTTATTTATAAAAAAAGTCCAACTATTTATAAACAAGCGGCGAGTAAGGGCGGCGAGGGTGGCGAGCACGGCCGATAAGGGGTCTATTTGTAAAATTTAGTTTTAAAATGAATAAAATTTAGACTTATTTATCAATAAAAATATTCAAGGGGTCTAATTTTAAATATATAAATATTAAACTTGTAATTTTAAATGTTAAGTTTGAAAACCTTCAATGTCTTTTTTGTAAAACTTTATTTAAAACATAATAAAAAATTTAGACTTATTTATAAAAAAAATTCAGGGGGTCTATTCGTAAATGTACAACATAAAAGTTGTAATTTGAAATTTTAAGTTTTCAAACCTTCAATGACTTATTCGTAAAATTTCATTTTTAAAAGATAAAATTTAGACTTATTTATAAATAAAAATATTCAAGAGGTCTATTTTTAAATGTACAAATGTTAAATTTGTAATTTTAAATTTTAAGTTTGAAAACCTTCAATGTCTTTTTTATAAAATTTTATTTCAAACATGATAAAAAATTTAGACTTATTTATAAATAAAAAATTCAAGGAGTCTATTTGTAAATGTACAATATGAAAGTTATAATTTTAAATTTTAATTTTTCAAACCTTTAATAACTTATTCGTAAAATTTAGTTTTAAAATAAAGAAAATTTGGACTTATTTATAAATAAAAATATTCAAAGGGTTTATTTTTAAATGTACAAATGTGTAATTTTAAATTTTAAGTTAAAAAACCTTCAATGTCTTTTTTGTAAAATTTTATTTAAAATATGATAAAAAATTTAGACTTATTTATAAATAAAA